>JABXWE010045503.1:0-18876 GCA_014611495.1 Limonius californicus
TACGAACAAATATTGCTCAAACTTCTAGAGAAAATGCTTGTGAAGGCAGACAAGCTACAGGTCGGACCTTACCTGATAATGCTGGGTGTAGTTCCCAAATGACGACGCGGTCTAAGCGGAAAGTAAATTGTAATATTGACAGTTCGAGAAACCGCGAAAGCATCAAAAAATATATAACCAAATATAATCAGTATTTATTTGGTAGACATTTCGTACTCACGGCGGATCATAAACCGCTGTTAGCTATTTTTGGACCCAAAAAGGGAATTCCAGTTATGGCAGCAAGTAGGTTGCGAAGATGGACTCAAGGGTTAGGTTCTTACGAGTATACAGTATGTACCTTCAAAAAAAATCAAGCTGACTGGTTATCCAGAATATCAGTTTCCGGTAACAATAACACAGAGTACGTACAAACAAGTTATTTTGCATATTTTGAAGCTAGTGAATTTAAATTAAATTGGAAAACCATTAAATTGCATACTAGAAAAAATCCGGTATTTACAAAAGTTTTATCTGGATGGCCAGATACAACTGTTGAAAATGAAATAAAGGCATATGTCAATCGCAAGATCGAGTTAACTTCAGAACAAGATTATATTATATGGGGATACAGGGTCGTTGTTCCACTTAAATTACGCAAAATCGTATTAATGAATTGCATTCTACTCATATGGGTATTGTTAAAATGAAAGCTCTAGCACGATCTTACCTTTGGTGGTCATCGATGGATAATGAAATAGAAAATATTGCATGCAATTTTAGTGCTTGTTTGTTGTGTGCAAAATCACCAGCAGAAAAGCTCATTTAAAACCGTATAACTGGTCAAAGCAACCATGGTACAGATTGCATGTTGACTATTTTGGTCCAATTTGCAATAACCTTTTTCTTGTTATCCAAGATGCGCATTCAAAATAGATTGAATGTTTTTGTTTGTCAAACATTACAACGACGGCGACAATTCAAAAATTTCCTGAATGCTATGTTAGGTTTGGGTTACCTATAGAATTAACATCTGACAGTGGTCTTCAGTTCACATCTTCTGAATTTCAAATTTATTTAAAAGTGAATGGGATACGGTATTTATCAGGTGCACCCTATCATCCGTCATCAAATGGGGCAGTTGAAAGTGTTGTTGCGATAATGAAACATTGTATTCAACGTGCTAAAAATGAAAATAACTCTCTTGATTTGAATTTAATTATTAATAGATTATAGAAATACTAAGCATTCAACTACTGGGGAATGTCTGGCAAAATTATTACTTAATAGAATATTAAGATGTAAAATTGATCTTATAATTCCATCTACGCAAGCTGTGGTTGAAAATAATCAATTTAAACAATGTATGTATTACGGGTGTAAAAGACAACATACGTTTTATGTTGGCGACTTAGTATTTTGTCGCGATTACAGAAAACGCGAAGTTAGCTGGATTGAAGCTGAAATTGTGAAAAAATTAGGGGATCAAACATATGTTGTTAAAACAGCTGACAAACTCATTTGGAAATGCCATACAGATCAGTTGAGATCATGTCAATTTAAACAAATTTTATCTAATAATGTAACTAGTAAACCAAAGTTAGAAAGTGAAATACAGTCTACTAGTAGACAGGTGGTTACTAACAATATGATAACTGCTGCTACAGCTGATGATAACGATAGAGTGCTAAGGCGTTGATCACAATTGAAACCTCCAGAAAGACTAAATAGCCAAAATCCAAGCCAAAAAGGGCACTATATAAAATATTATTAAATATACAGTGTGACTCGCTACAGTGAAGAATCTTCAATATATTATTTATTTAAATAGAACACCTTATATGTGTCTACAGTTTCGAATTTGCTCCGTTGTAACGAATTCCGCGCCTAGTTGAAGGCAACCCATTCTACATATTTAGGGCCGAATTAATTTTAGAAATGTTTGCATTTCGAAATTGACACTATCGGCGGAAACACAGGGTATTAGATTTCGGAAGTTGAGGCGGGGAAGAGAAAGTTTGAAAGACTAGTTGAGAAAAGAGGTCACTTAAATATCAACGATCTGATCGGCAGTAATTGTGTACAGTGAGTGAAGTTTATTTAAATCGCTATCGATTTGGAAATCATTTTTCCGATTTGAAACTCACTATACACAGGAGTTGTTGCTTATGGTTGAGGAAGTATTGATAACCCAGGAATTTAATTGTCCAAGATAGAATTACTCCGGTCAAGACGTATTTTTTTTGTATGCCAGTCCCATCTACTGGTGAGTTAAATATTTATAGAAATTTGTTCAATCTGAAACCTTTCCTGAACTGTAATTGTAATATCCAACTAATTAATTTAGACAAAATACGTCGCACGGGTGGAAAACCGTAATTAAAATCCAAAAGATTCTGCATTCTACCATTTGGCCCAAAGTGATAAGCAGTCTTCGCCGAGTTACCTTGGGGCAGTTGATTGTCACACAGAACAGGCACGCCTGAAGGCGGTGATAACAGATCTGGAGTGCAGTCGTATGATAGCCGTGTCAAATTGAAAGGGAAGTGAAATAAAAATTGTTTATGTTTTAAATTTTATAACCTGGTTGTTGTTATTTATAATTTCACTATCTACGATTAGTAATTAATTCATTCTTTGATTTGGGTCATTGTATTGTACTATTTGGGGTTCAGTGAGAATATGTATAGATAATAAGTACAACTTGTAATAATTCGTTTACTGCAGAACGAATTTTACGTAAACCATATATATAGGGTACTCCAAGAGTGGGGGGGTATTGCGTTTTAATGTGTTCTCAGTTTTAACATTGCTATTCATATGTAAGTGTTTATGATCATCGAATGATATCGTTCTTCGGAGGCCTCCTAATGACGTATTTGTGTAAAAATTTAACATTATTTTGTACTGGTAAGCGCAATTAGAGTCCTTAAGTTGTGTGAGTCTTGCCCAACTAAGTTATTAAATTTTATTTCGGGAACTTAAAATTGGGACTGCCATTTTCAATTGTTGTTTCGAACGATTATAATTGTGGGGGTTGTGATATATATTCATTAAATGAGGTTTGGTTGCAACTTGTGTTTCCTTTTATTTCAAACGATCTGTAAATTAGCTACATAAGGGAGATACGGGATAGAAAAGGTAGGTGATTAACAATCTTGGGGTCCGACTTCCTATTTACCAACTCGGGCGATGCTAGAAAATTATAAGTCGGTGGCGCCTATTAATTAATTAATTGTTTTGAACCTACTCGTTTCTCGATTGGGTTTCCGGGATACTAGCATCTGTCAACTTAATTTTCTACCTAAGCAGTGGCGGAGTTATGAGGTTGTTTTTCTAATTCAACCGATTTTTGTATGTAGTAAAGATTAAAAACAGCGTTAAAGGAGCGTTTAAAAACATAGTTGAAACCACATATATCTCGACTTTTCAACTTTCATGCTACCGACAGCGAATTGAACAGCAATTTCGCTTACTTAACAAAATAAGTAATAGAACTAGTAGTAGTTCATCAATCAATAAGGTTTTATGTGGCTTCAACTATTTAAACCGCTAAATATAGTATCAAGGATTAATTATAAACTAGAAAAACTCTGCCTAAACAGTTTGCTGAACTTCTGAAGTCTTACATCGCAGAGACAGTGTTCAAGATTGAGCAATAGGAGGAATACTGCGAGTTATAGGAAATTAAAGCAGGGTACCACAAGGCAGTGTACTGGGGCCAGTACTATACCTATTGTACATCAACGACATCCCGTCAACCAATCAGATAACAATAGCTACGTTCGACACTGCAAAACTAACGGTAGGCGAAGGAACTGAAGGAACATTACAACAAGTCACAAACCAAGGTCACAAATGAACAAAACGATGGACAATAAAGCTAAAGGATGGCTAGTTAGTACACTACAATTTCATGAACACGAAGGATGATTACGTGTCAGTGACACTCAGCATCATACCGCATGCGAATACAACTAAGTATCTTGGAAAGAGCGTATACAGCAAATATAGGAAACTATATTGACTGCATGGGAATACTGTTGTTAACTTTGGAGCTGCGGCAACAAAACAGCGTTTTCTACAGGGATCCAGGGATAGAAACCGTGACCTTACCTAAAAACATGAGACCAGGCTTCATCACCACGTAAACGTCGAGGTGTTCCAACTCCTTGACAATACAGATCTAGTGAGAAGGCTCAAACCGTTTGAGCTGGTATACAGAGGAGTGAAAGTGTCACTAATACAAGTGCTGCACTATTAGTTATTTTGGTAAGCAAGCAAGGTGCAGAATGTGGAAGTGCGGCCCAATTTGCCGGCGCCAGCAAGAAGATTGGAAAACCGAAATTTAAGTGTTTCAACTATAATATATGATTTCTATTTCTAAGCAGAAAACTAGTACAAATCTTCCACTACTACTTATTTTGTTAAGCAAACAAGGTGTGGAATTCGGAAATGCTGTTCAATTCGCTGGCGGCAGCATGAAAGTTGAAGATTCGAGATTTATGGAGTTTCAACTATTTGAAAGCTAGTTACTTCTATGCAGCAAACTAATACAAATCCTGTAGTATTACTTATTTTGTTAAGTAATCAAGGGGTAGAATGCGGAATTGCTGTTCAATTCGCTGGCGGCAGCAAGAAAATTGAAAAACCGAGTTTATGTGGTTAGAATTAGTTAAAAGCTTTTTCTCAGCAGGAAAACAACAAAGTTTATCAAAATTGGACGAGAAACAAAACTGTTATTAAGTTTTAGTGAATTGACAACAATTTTCGAAGCGCCGTATTTTCTTTACGGTGCGGAATTTTAAGAAAGACTACCTGGTTATTTAGATAGTAAATAACCTCAGCTATAAGTGTGTTACGGGCCAACCGAGCTTTTCCGACGACCCGTAACCATGGATGGAAAAGGCCTACGGCTTAGCTCAGAGGAGTAGGGGAGGTTCGTGAAAATAGCTTATGGGAGAAAATCTTTAGTTGTGTACAGGGCGAGTCAAAATAAGTGGGCGCCACCTTCCAAATCCAGCTGTTTGTAGGTCCTCGTGGAAGGCCGAAAAGCCAACAGCTTACGGGAATGGAACCTACCTTTATTGTGCCTCCTCCTATATATTTGGAGCTTGCAAAATTTTTACACAAACAAATACAGAGTACACAAAAATAAAAGAGGCAGTAAATTTTAAAACACATAATATAATGAAATTATTGGTATGGCGATACAAAAAGAAAAGACAGGAAATGGTATTTTTATGAGTTTACAGATATTTGAACGTCCAAAAAAACACAAAACTCTCCGCCGTTGACGCACAATATTTATGATACTTTAATGACTCTGTGTGGCCAATGACGTAGAGTTTACAGGAAAAATACAGTACTAATACCTTTTACAATCAACAATGACTAAATGGCGATTGAAGGTCGCTTTTAGGTTGCATAAAACAAACAAGTCCAATATCGTGGAATTTAGCAAGTTTGCGCGAGGAAATAAAAAAAGGGTTTCTTTTAACACTGCACAACAAAAAAACTGGTTCTTTACCTTGAAGTTCGGAGAAGGCAGGCACAATTCCGGCGATTTCCGGTTGTAGGGCCAAAAAAGAGAAGGAAGACAACGTTTTTCGGGGTAGCGTTGGGACGAGATGTAGCTGTTACGCCCCTTTAGAGTGCCAAGTTGCTTCCAACTAGGTCAGTTAACGTGGAGACAGAAGCGAGACTTTTTCGGACGACGGGAACGAATCAAATTCCAGCAAAACACTTGCACGATTTCCTTTTTTTCTTTTCACATCACAAAAGATCCGAACTGAATCGACAGGAGCAATTATCTTCAATTTTCCAAAACCAAAGCGAACATTCTGCTATTAATTATATATCCGACTTAAGTCGATTTAATTGTGCTCCACAGCAAACAATAATACGGTAAAATTTGAAGTAGCAAAAAGCGCCGTGATAGAAAAGAAAACGATATTCGAAGTTACGTCCGTCTGTCTTAAGGGTCTAGCTTCGACTGACTTTCGCCCCGCTGCAGAACAGTCTCCAGCCTAATTTTTATTTTAGAAGGAATACCACGTGCAGGTTTTGGGAAAACCCTCGGGAAGCAATATTGAAATACTAATGCAGCAAAACAAATGAATTCTGAGAAGTGTTTTCTAGCAATTCCGTCTGCACGGTGAAAAACATCCCACAAAGAAAACCTTGAACAAATCTAGGACTCCTTCGGTCATAAATTATTTCAAGATGGAAAACACCAACAAGCTTAACAATGCTCAATTCTTCAAAGACGCAATGTAACCAAAACTGCATGCAATATACAAACAGCAATTAAAATAGCGTTATTAATGCTTCCGAAGCGGCAAACAAATTAAGAAATTAATTCATACAGAGCGGCAAATTTGAAAATAACATAACAAGTGGTTAAAGTTTTTCGAGCATATTCAGAATCTTGTATATGAAAAAAATTTGAAGAATATATCTGTTTCTCCAATTTTACAAATTAGTCTGCATGGAAATTATTATAAGTATAGGGCCAGATTAAGTTTGCGGTATATAGAATATCTTATTATTATAATATCAATTTCTCGTATTTTCTTTGGGCTATAATCCTTTTGTCCTAGAGATAATACTTTTCATTCCTCGGTTTCTTTAAACACCTGTTTGTATTGTATGTAGCGTAACTATTTCTTGGCCGAAGTTGCTATTTCCTTTTATTTCTTGTATAACAAAAAACACATAAACGCGTTCCTAACCAGTTTGAAGTTAAAGCGTAGCTTAAACTACAAAACAAAAAACAACCTTTAATAAGCGAAAACAAACCTAATTAAAATTTTGAAATTAATTGTACGACAAAGTTTCTAATTAAAAAGGTAGAGTTTCGGTACAACAATTTTAACACTAAAAGCCCATTTCTTGTTCATGATAGTTTTGCTTTAATTGTGTTTAATAAAAGTGGAAGCTGTTTTGTTATTCGCCAGAAGTTGCAGCACACATTTAATTAAACAACGTGACAACTTTAATTAGTCAGGAAGCACAAATTCAATGAAAAGGAAATGCGACCCAAAATTGTTAATACGGAATCTGTTGAATGGCGCTAGGAAACTGGAAATTAATTGAATGTAGTATAGTATTTTTCAAGTATGTTATTGCTATGTTTGAAGCTTTCTAAAGCTACAACTTTTAGGGTAAACGGAGGATAGTTGAACCAGTAGCAGAGACGGACCACTCGCAATATCTCGCAATATGTGGCAACAATGCGTATTTTGTTCAGCTATATTCATGCAATTGCATCAGTTGCTGCTGAAGTGTGCATAGGTTATTTGATTTGCCGGGTTTTCTAGAATTTATCATCAAATGTCGTTTTGAGTGACCTGCAAAATTATTCGCGTGTTGATACTTCATCGAGTCAATACAGTTTAGGCAAGTGTTACTTGCAGTTTTAGGTGTGTTGTAGTCATGTGAGTGTAAACATAACCTAAAAACACCACTTTGTAACGTACAGTTACGTAGTTATTTGCTGGTCCGTCTATCCTCTCGTTTGAGTAGAGATGAACCCGAAATATGGAGGAGAGATGGACCTGTTTTTTTGTTACAGAAAAATGCCTAACGTATATATTCGCAAAAGAAATACAACACCGAGGGCCTTGTGGACCTCTGATAATTTAACTCATGCGATTAATGCAGTAATAGCCGGTGATATGGGTATAAATGAGGCTGCTCAATCATTCGGGATTCCGAAAACAACTCTTAAACGTGGACTTGTAACTAACAAACTGGAAAAAAATGATCGCTTGGGCCCTGAAAGCATGCTAGGTAAAATTGCAGAGGAAAAGATTTCCATCCATATTAAGAAACTTCAGATATATGGCTTTGCGCCCACAAGGGACGAAGTGCGTGCA
Organism: Limonius californicus; assembly: GCA_014611495.1. Taxonomy (NCBI): domain Eukaryota; kingdom Metazoa; phylum Arthropoda; class Insecta; order Coleoptera; family Elateridae; genus Limonius; species Limonius californicus. The sequence continues at coordinate 7,860 of JABXWE010045503.1, forward strand.
ATGGCGTATGAATTGGCCAATCGACTTCAAATTAATCATAAATTTAATCGCGAAGAAGGTAAGTTAATTTCTAAAAAATTAAAAATAACCTAAACTAGGCTATATTGTTAAGTACGTAAGGCGGGTAAAAAGTGGCTGCAGTCCTTTTTACGATGAAATCCTAACATCAGAGTCCGAAAGGCAGAAAATACGTCTGTCGCTAGAGCTATAGGTCTGTCAGAAGATGTAAATAAATATTTTACACAACTTGAGACAGTTCTCACTGAAAATGCTCTGTTTGATAAACCTGGAAACATCTTCAACACCGATGAGACGGGCTTACAGTTGAATACCAGAGCCGGAAATGTGCTTGCCCAGAGGGGGTCAAAAAGTGTTCCTTCCATTAGTCCTGCTGAAAAAGGAGAAACCATAAGCGTTATTGCTTGCTGCAATGCAGAAGGGGGATATTTACCCCCTTATTGCATATTTAAGGGGAAAACTTTAAAGAATGAATGGTCTGACGGGATGCCACCTGGATCATGGATTCAAATGTCAGAAAAATCGGCTTACGTGACTTCAGAAATATTTCTGCGATGGTTAAGAACACATTTTTTCCCTAGGAAACCACCTGGAAAGGCTTTGTTGATACTGGACGGTCACGCGTCTCACACAACTAACATTGAGACGTTGGAATTCGCAGAACAGCATGACATAATTTTATTCTGCTTGCCTCCCCATTGCAGGCATTACTTACAACCTCTAGACCGTGCCTTTTTTAAGTCCCTTAAGGGGCACTACTACGAAACCTGTAGACGAATGCTAAAAAATGCAAATAGAAAGTTAAATAGACTGCAGTTCGGTAAGCTCTTGGGCGAGCTTGGGGGAGATCGGCAACAGTAAACAATGCAGTGTCGGCATTTCGAGCAACTGGAATATTGCCGCTCAATCCAGACGCAATACCTGACCGTGCGTTTTTACTACAGCCACCAGTTGAACCAGCTCTACTTCCAGAAAATGAACTTGAGGAACACATCCGTCGTGTCCATGAATCCCCACCGTCTAGTACCTCTGGAAGTCACCACGAACAAACTTTCCATATGCCAGATTCTCCTCAACCGGGTCCCTCTGGAATGCAGCAAAAACGTCCGAAGGAAAAGAAACTCAATGAAGAAAAAGACGTGACACCAGGAAAAACACTTCATCAGATAACACCTGTACCCGTAACGTCAGCTATGAAAAGGGGACGTGCCAATCTGACAGACGTTATAACATCGCCAGAGTACATAGGAAGGAGGAAAGAGATAGATTCAAGAAAGAAAAAACGAAAACCAAGGAATAAACAAAGCTTAGTAAAGAAATCCAGACGTAAGTCCTCTTCTTCAGACTCAGGTGAAATAATTTTGAACGATCTCTCCAGCGATGGTGAGCACATCAGTGATTTTGAAAATGAGTGCGTTGGGTGCAATGAATATTACCGTCTTACCAAAAAGAAAGATGACTGGATAAAATGTATATTGTGTTCCTGATGGTTGCATGATGGTACTTCTTACACCAACATTTGCCAAAGCTGCGGTACTAAAGTAGCAAAGAAAAAATCGAAAAAGGTGTAGAATCCATCTCTCCTACAAGACGCGGTCCATCTCTCCCGTGCTAGGTAGGAGAGATGGGCCAATTTGATTGTTCACATTTTTATTTTTTCTGTTTCATGTCGTATGTTTAAGTTTTTTAAAGTGTATTATAAGGAAACACGATGTGTATATATGTGTTATGTTAACTAACAGATTTGTATTTTGATCAATAAAGACATTATTGGCAGTTTTTTAAAAGGTGGTCCAACTATCCTCCCTTTACCCTAATACGTAAAATATAACAATTTCAGTCCAACAATACTAATAACGTTTTTATTCTATCCAGAAATAATCACGTTATGACAAATGGCGGACTGGGAATAGTAAGGCCGGTGAGAAATACGCCATTGTATTATAGGTTCAGAACATTCAAACTCTTGTATTGGGAACTCGAAAATAATAGAACGAAATCTCTAGAGTACGACAACAATCTATAAAACATAAGCGTTTGAACAACAGGACTCCGATTCTAAAAACTACTTGCTTCCTTCTGTAGAATTCGTTCCTTTTAAGTTAAACGAGGAAAATTCCGTATTACTGTATGATTTAAGTAATTTACACTTGCAAATAAACAAGAGAAATTGTAGCCCCGTCTAAAGAGCTATTAAATCTGACACAGTTTCCCTTCATCGAGCACTTTAGGCACTCGAAATAAAAGCAGCTGGAAAGAATTCGCTTCCAACAATATAAAATTATGCAAAATGGAATAATTTTACCAATTAAATTTTCTGCCTGAAATAAAAGGGTGCGCATTTTTATTATCTCTCAAAAGTTGGTTGCGTGAATTAAACACGGAATTAACACCCCTTGCATAATTCTGCAGTAATTTAAACGTTTTAACAGCACGCATTTTACATCCTATGCAAGAAAACATATTTTAACAGAATAAACGTTATAACTGATGTACACTTTATTATTTTTTTAAAATTCAGGTTATATTAGCATTTAGAGTAGTATCAAAATTTTAAAATCGCAAGCTCACCGTTCTTGATATACAGGTATTGTTTTAAATATAGTGTTGATGATGAAGCAAAATGTTTCTTAGAGGTGGCACTGTGCTAGAAGCTTTAATACGTTCATGATGAAATCCAACATTTTAGCAAAAATAAGACCCGTGGATATGATTTAATAAGGAGAAAGGTGCTTATCGAACTACTTAGAAGAAGTATACTGTTTTCAAGAAATCTTTTCAACTCTATTTTACGTCATAACTATTGGCCATCACAGCTAAAGTTCGCACGTATAATCTCCTCCTACAACTCCTTCAGCTTGATTTAGGTCTTAGGACCTGTTATTTCCAGCATTTCCCGATGTTGTGGATTGCCAACTTTCTTTCAATATTTTCGCTAAAATTGACATTTTAGTGAAATTTATGTAGCGAAAAGGTATCTACGGAATTTTCGCTACCGCTATTGTTTTATAATTCGCTGCGGCTACAAATTACTTCTTATTTCAATTATTATTTTGAAACTACAAATAACGTAGCTACAGCACAAATAACGTGCTACTTCTCAGTTCTGCTAAACAGAGTTAGTGTATTTATAATTTTTGGAGTTAATCAGAAGGGACATCAACGCTCTTATCTTAAATAGAATAGTCCTTATACTATCCATTTTTTTTTAAAGATATTTCTATATTCAATGTAACAGTCAGTTAATTAACTATAGTTTAACTAACTTCACAATATTGTGATGTGCTATAATTAGAAAATATGGAAACAAAATTTTTTCAACAGTTATATTATTTAGTCTTTCTATATTAGGACCACAGGAGCTTTTAGGTATGTTTCCCTACATAATTTCCATTTTGGGAAACTCTCCTCATCGATCCTTATTAAAATAAATAGTAGGTTTCCTTCCACTATGCTATTGCACTTACCCAAGTAGCACAGTAAACTTGGGCCAATATTGGCTCTGCTATATTGGCGATATCTCTAAATGTAACTTTTTGTTATAGTGGTAATATATTGGCTAACAAGATTTGGCCAATACATATATAAAATCTAGTTAGGTAAAATATCTGCAGAATATATTGGTCCCTTGTTGGTCGCTCTTGTTGGTTAGATATTGGCCTCCAAGGTATGACCAATATTATAATATCTAGTTAGGCAAAATATCTACAAAGTTTATTGGCTTACTGTTGTTCACTCTTGTTGATTATATATTGGCTACAAAGGTATGGCCAATATACAAAATCTAGTTAGGTAAAGTATCTGCAAAATTTATTGGTCTATTGTTGGTTACTCTTGTTGTTTATATATTGGCTACCAAGGTATGGCCAATATATAAAATCCACTTAGGTAAAATATCTCAAAAGTTTAGTGGCACTTTGTTGGTCACCTTTTTTGTAATATATTGGCAGCCAACATATGTCCATATGTTATAAATATTTAAGAAATTGTGGCAAACTAAGTAGAAAACAATTTACCGCGAATATAAGGCATAATGTCAAACTTAGTACGTAATAACTAATAATCATAAAAAAATAGCATTACAAAAGTGTGGTTGTTTAATTTCAGTTTTTGTTCATACGCTTAGTGACTTCGTTGCTATGGTAACCAACTTTTATTTTTAATTAAGAGTATGTTTTCACGTCTCTAGATTCAGAAACTGCTGTTTCATTTTCTGGTAGTTTTGTTAGCGTTACATATCAAAACTTTTGATTGAAATATATATTGAAAAACATTAAATACTAGGTACATAAAATCTTATACTACATTATTTTCATTCTACACTATCGCGGTTTTTCTCCCTTTGCGCCCTCCATCACGATCTTTCGCTGTGCACAAAAAGGTCCCCACCCTTTCCGTAAATTGGGCATCGGTAATAGCTGGAAATCGCCGCTGCAAAAAGAAAATATAAGTTAATTTTTAAATTGCTACTTTTACTTAAATAGAAAAACACCTGACGCATGCACAATATTTGCTATAAGAAGATATTCTGTAGCGCGAGTAGAGCAGATAAATGGTGCATTTTGGGAGGATGTAGAAGTTTCGACTTCAGAGGATGTGCAGTTCGAAGCATCATCATCGCTACTTCCCAGGTCGCTGTTACCATTTTCAGCTTTTTTGCGTAAATTTTTCAGCCAGTTTGTTACGGGCCAATCGAGCTTTTTCGATGATTCGTAACAAGCTTGATGGAAAAGGCCTACAGCTTAGCTCAGAGGAGTAGGGGGAGTTCGTGAAAATCGCTTATGGGAGAAAATCTTTAGTTGTGTACAGGGCGAGTCAAAATAAGTGGGCCGCCACCTTCCAAATCCAGCTGAATGTAGGTCCTCGTGGAAGGCCGAGAAGCCAACAGCTTACGGGAACGGAACTTACCGTGATTGTACCTCCTCCTATATATATTTAAAGCTTGCAATATTCTTACACCACCAAGTATAAAAGACACAATAAGAGACAATAAACTTTAAAACACATTTAATGAAATGGTTAAAATATGACAATACAATAAAATAACAAGTTATAACGCAAAAAGTTTGAATTACAGAATTTTAAGTCTTGAACGTTCAGAGAAAGGACTCGCCGCTACTGGTGCAACGGGATTTACGTTCAGCATTCAGCTACCAAACACCAGTGACGCTGAAGTTCACAAAAATAGAATATAATCTGGTAGTTTTATTATAAAACAACTTAACAACACATATGGCAACTGAAGGTCATTTTTTCTTGTAATTACATGAAGTTAAATGTGAAGTCTGCAAGTTGACGCGAGCGAAAAAAAGGTTTCTTTATCACAACACAAAACTGGAAGTTTTTACCTTGAATTCCGGTGGATGGCTTAAAGCGAGGCAGGCACAATATGGCGGCGATTTCCAAAAAAAGAGAAGGAAGACAACGTTCTTCGGAGTAGCGTTGAAACGAGAGACGGGACTCCTTAATGGTAAAACAAAATAGCCGCAGAGCGACGGAAGCTGGGCTTCGAAAATAACTCGCCTAACGGCGACCGGCCAATTCGCACGAAATTGCCTTTCCTGGGGATGAATCCAGTGCTTCCTATTAAATCCGGCAGTAGCCGATGGTCTGTTTAATACCCCTTGGTACAACAGCGAGACGGAACACCTATCACGGATACCCCTCGAAAAAAAAACCCAAAAGCCGCCCCTGCAGCACTTAACGTAATTACGGTTCCCGATTGATGTAGTTTTCGGACAACCGGAGCCATCAGAGATCGAAAATTCACTGGCTTAAAAATGCAACGGGAATTTGCATTCTCCAAAAACCATTGCACCACATTCCGAAATGTTACGCAAAAGTTCTAGAACAAAAATCACGTGCGACTCCCGAGGTCAACACTTCCGAGAATTTGGTCGGCAGAAAATCAGCCCACAAAGAGAACGTTGAATGGATTAACGGAACTGGCCTTTCATAGCTCAATTTTTAAGACAAAACAAAATAGCGAAAATGGTAACCCAAAATAAGACTGCAATTAAAATAACGTTAGGTACCAATTCCCACGAAGCGGCAAACAAATTAAGAAATCAATTCCTATAAAACGGCACATTTTAAAATGAACATAACAAGTTTTAAACTTCTCACTTGTTTTTTGAAGGTGGCAGGGAAATAGTCACAGTTGGTTTGTAAGTCCAAACAGCGTTTGATTAGTTCAGCGGCAGATGGTTGACCCCGCGCCATTGGACCTTTAGGCCATTTATAGGCAGTTTTATCATTGGCCCAACATGAAGGCATGTAATTTACCGCTTTACCATGCGTCCAGAAAACGATATCCCATGTATAAACCATGCTGGCTGGGAATACCGATACCAATTTAAAATAATGAAGAAGTTCAAAACAAAGAAAAAAGTGTTCATAAGGAAAAACAAAACATTTTGATTTTATTTCGGTGTTGTTTATAGTAACTGCTTCCGATACTTTTAAAAAATTATATGTTCCAAAATGTTGTGAACTCGAGGGATATGAATAAAAATCTTCATGTGAGCTAAATGTATGTTCGTACAATGATCCGTTTTCGTTGATTAAGTACTTATTAAGTTTACTTGGAATTACAGATACTACGGCATTTTTCTTAGTTTTTAATAAAATTCGAGGGTCGCTTGGTAAATTTAAAGAGGGGGCATGTTTATTTAATCCTTTTAATCAATTCCAACGATGGGTGATATTGTATTCAACTGCCCAAACTTTTAGAAAATATTTTAATCCAGATTTATTAAAATCTTCTGTGTTCATATTGGTACTCTAGAAAATTCACAAAAATTATTTCGTGAGGCAGCATTTTCTTCAGAAGTGTTTGTAATGTAATCATCTGGTAACAAAGAATTTAAATAGTCCTGATAATGCATAAGGTCTTGTAAAATAGAATCAGCATGTTATGAAAAATGCGGTTCAATATTATTAGATGTAGAATTTTGGCAATAAAGCGTTTGTATATGTTATTTAATTTTCTAAGTTTGCGCACTCGAAGGGTAGACATCTTTTTCTATAAATTATGCATAAAGTAGCAATAATACATATACTTACTTGCAATAATAAACTTTGAACACTTCAACACAATTACTTACAGTCAGAACACTCTATAATTAATTCGAATTTAGGAAAAAAGATCACTGGAAAAAACATCACCGGAAAAGAAGTCACGGAAAATACGTCACCCGGAAAAAACAACACCGGAAAAATTATCACTCGGAAAAAACGCCACCGGAAAAAAATCACCTGGAGAAAGACATCCTTTAAATAACTACTTTTATAATATTATAAGATACCCGAAAATGGAAAGGTGCATTCAGAAATTCTGCGATTAAATAAAACAGTATATATTTAAAAGAATAGAAATACATTATAATTAGGAAAAAATTAATAATAATATAATTATTACATTTAGCAACAATAAATTAAGTTTTAATTTGTACGCGATCTTATAGTGTGTAACGGTCCAACTCTTTTTAGTATAGGGGTTGGAATGCTCTGGATAGCTCAGGTCCAGGTACTTGTTTAAAACTAAAGAAACTATACAACGGTAGTGGACTAAACACTTTATTATTTATACTTGCAATAGTTAATTACATGCAGATATACACACACAGTATAGAATGTACTTATTTATTACTAAAACTAATTAACAACCTTTACTTACAATTAAATACACGGAATATGAAATGTTAAAGTGGTTTATGTGCACAGCTGGGTATGCAACCCAAATTGCCTACAACCAAAATACAATTTTACGGCAGCACGTGGAAACCCAAATAGGTTAGGTTTGCACGCGGGGGCTCCTGTAATAAAAGAATTATCGTATTTCTGGTACCCAAATTTACATTTACGGACAACTGCAACTAGCCGCTAGTCCAAGCGGGCTGCACTCTCTTGCTATCGGCGGTCCGCGGCTAGGATATCGGTGTTTTTGGTGTGAATGATTTCAACTTACGGAATGATAACCTGAAATTTTCGGCTACGTCCACATGCATAAACTTTGACTGGGGCCAACAGGTGAGTACAATTTAGTAAGCGTATTTTAGCTCGTACCTTCCCTTAGTTAATCTTCGTACCACTGTAATGGGTTAGGAAATATGGAATTTAACGTAGCATTGGTGACAGGTTTGAATCAGATATTAAAAGGATTCTTTTAAAGCTTAAGGCTACAAAACCCTACATATAAATTCGCTAGCTTAGTTGAAAAGTGGAAAACAACCCCTAACCTATTGAGAATAGGAATTATACCTTCAATAATCTTTTCTGAAGTTTAAGTAAGCAATAAAAATTAGGGATATGACCCATGTTCCTATTTCAAACCAAACTTTTCGACTGGTCCTATATACAGCGTAACCTCACAGGGAAACGACCCAAAGTGATTTACGTGGAATATATTTCCACACTTCGCTGACAACAATTCGTAGCTCGAATTGAAAAAGGGCAATATGACCCCTAAACAAACGGGCGAACGAATGTTACACGGGCGGACTTGACTTTGCAAACAAATTGTCGTTGCCTGGGATTAAAAATCTTTACTTTAACTGGTACGGGTATTTTAACAGGTCTGGATTTTTGGGTAACAGGTAAGCTAAACGGCGGTCTGGCTGAATCTCGGTTGAAGTTCTTCCTTGACTGGTTCGGACGACTTGTTCGGACTCAAGTTACTTGTTTTGGAGCTGGGGCACTCCTTTATACCTCCCCTTCCCATTCTAAAATGTTGCTAATAATTTTTATGTTGGCGGGAAGACCTACTGACGGTAGAAACAAGGTGGGAGACGGGTACCAATCCTAAATCCGAGCGCCACCAGCACCTTTTTGCTTCACTAACGCGGACACAAAATTTAATTTAAAATTTATTTATACCGCGCACTGGACACTTCGTTACAGTGTGACCAACAGCACTAACAAATTGAGCCATTGGTCTCGTACCTTCGTTGTACTCAATACATAATGAGCGCAGTGTTGTCTGAAGCCGCTCATAGGTGGAATTTTTTCGTGGATTGGGAGAGGATCGCGTGTTCAATTGTTCTAATTTCGTATAGTCCACTGATAACGCTTGCTTCATTTTGGTGATAAGTAACCAAATGGATGGGTGCTTAACACCATACCAAGTGACTAAAACGATTGTTCCAACCTGAAAACGAAAATATACTATATGAGTAAAATAGAAAAATAGAAGGCCATGTAAAAATACAAACCTTCAGTGCTATTGTTAGTTTTGTCTGCACCAGCTATCACAGCTTCGTTCACATTCCACGTTTCTGGAGGAAATGCTGGAGCGCTACGTCGGAATCTCGCTCCTCCATGCTGGTTCCCAACTCTCCTGTACGTTCCCGTGACATACGGCAGATCAAAATAATCTACTAGATTCATATATGTTGCCGCGTCGGGGTGATCCCTCAAAAACTCCATTCCTTCAGGGACTTTATCAAGAGGTAGGAAAGCCAAACCATCTAACATTCCTACAAAACTGCTCAACCTCTCGTTGACGAGGTATGCAGGCCTAACTCTTTCACTTTCCTGTGAGTGCTTTGGCACAGGTGGTAAAAGCAACTTCTTATAATAACTTCATCACCTAATGAAGATTTCACAGCATTCATTGTGGCTTTTTCGAAATCCATATACACAATATTCGCTTCTGAGTAAAAGCCTTTTTGCTCGCATTCTCTTAAAATATATTGCAGCATACATTCATAAGCTCGTTCCGTTTTTCTTTCCAATACTACATATGCAGCAGTTACGAAAAGTCCTGATCTTTTCAATCGAACAACATATAGCTGCTGGAAAAGTGGTGAGCCAAAGAAACATTGCCATCGATGTACCAAGAAGTGGCGGAAGAAAGGTACTCCAGTTGCTTATCAGTACTAAAAATAATGATTCTGCCCACATCCTCACTTTCGAACGCTCTATTATCAAAAAGCAAAAATCTCTCCGGGTTTGGTCCACTCGTCAATGTCCATTCTCCTGCAATAATTATACAAATAAAATATTAATATTTAGAAAAATATAAAATATTATTTACTTAGCGGTTTTGTAATTCACAGATTTTTAAATATAATACACTGCTAATACTACTGAAATGGCATTTTCTTACCTTCAGTTATTAATTCCTTTAGGTTAGTAGGGGTTTTAGGGTTTCCATTCTTCTTATGATTTCGAAGAGTCCTCTTAACGTGGTCTTCTAAGGGAATCTTTCCCTTTACTCTATCTTCTATTTTTGAGACTTCCTCGGCAAATACTTGAGATGGTTTCGCTAACGTGTCTTTAATCCTCTCCTTCATTCCTCCTCCATTCATCAGCAGCTGGATGATTGTGGGAATTTTTGGCACTGGGATCTCCATTTTCCAGTGTAGTGTGAAGAGTTCCTTTGGACTATTATTGACAAAATAATAACATTAAAATACTACTTTCATTTTAAACTTCATTTCAAGCTACGACTCAAAAAATCTTTTTTTGTTTAGATATGTTGTGATCTAAATAATTAAAATAATATTACATACCTTAAAGGACGATGATTTGCTGCAACGCCATATCAGGTGATCACTACAAGTTTTGTGTACAGTGTACATATAACCTCCGAAACACAGTTTTGGTTTCCCTTGTTACTTTTAATAACTTCCATCTTCTACCAACAATTTTACACTTTGAAAGCACGACTTAGCAACTAATCACAAGAAGCAGCACTTACGACTGATGAAAGGGTAGTTTTGCCCTCTCACTTTGTACAAAATAAGTTGATAATACAAGAAGTATTCGTCTTATCTTATTTACATACTAATGGTCTTCCTCTATCTATCCTTTTATACAAAATAAGTTGATAATACAAGAAGTATTTGTCTTATCTTATTTACATACTAATTGGCTTCCTCTATCTATCTTTTTGTACAAAATAAGTTGATAATACAAGAAGTATTTGTCTTATCTTATTTACATACTAATTGTCTTCCTCTAGCTATCCTTTTATACAAAATAAGTTGATAATACA
>JABXWE010045504.1:0-21904 GCA_014611495.1 Limonius californicus
TTAGAAAATAGTCTAAATTAACCAAATAGAAGGTCACCAATAATATTGTCAGCAATTAATTAGGTAACGTCCTACCACTGGATGGGTTCCTACTTCATGAAAGATGATTTTGATGTAGCAACTAATTATTTACGTAACAGACTAAATCACACCAGTTAATTAGAAAGTAATCTGAGTTAACCAAATTGAAGAACTAATTGTTTACGTAACAGCCCAAAACCAAACCAGTTAATTAGAAAATAGTCTAAATTAACCAAATAGAAGGTCACCAATAATATTGTCAGCAATTAATTAGGTAACGTCCTACCACTGGATGGGTTCCTACTTCATGAAAGATGATTTTGATGTAGCAACTAATTATTTACGTAACAGACTAAATCACACCAGTTAATTAGAAAGTAATCTGAGTTAACCAAATTGAAGAACTAATTGTTTACGTAACAGCCCAAAACCAAACCAGTTAATTAGAAAATAGTCTAAATTAACCAAATAGAAGATCACCAATAATATTGTCAGCAATTAATTAGGTAACGTCCTACCACTGGATTGGGTTCCTACCTTCATGAAAGATGATTTGATGTAGAACTAATTATTTACGTAAAACCAGACTTAAATCACACCCCAGTTAATTGAAAAAAGTATCTGAGTTTAACCATTGAAAGAACTAATTGTTTACGTAACAGCCAAACACACCAGTAATTTAGAAAAATAGTCTAGAATTACCCAAATTAGAAGGTCAACCAATAATATGTCAGCAATTAATTAGGTAACGTCCTACCACTGGATGGGTTCCTACTTCATGAAAGATGATTTTGATGTAGCAACTAATTATTTACGTAACAGACTAAATCACACCAGCTAATTAGAAAGTAATCTGAGTTAACCAAATTGAAGAACTAATTGTTTACGTAACAGCCCAAAACCAAACCAGTTAATTAGAAAATAGTCTAAATTAACCAAATAGAAGGTCACCAATAATATTGTCTGCAATTAATTAGGTAACGTCCTACCACTGGATGAGTTCCTACTTCATGAAAGATGATTTTGATGTAGGAACTAATTATTTACGTAACAGAGTAAACCACACCAGTTAATTAGAAAGTAGTCTAAATTAACCAAATAGAAGGTCACCATTAATATTGTCAGCAATTAATTAGGTAACGTCCTACCACTGGATGAGTTCCTACTTCATGAAAGATGATTTTGATGTAGGAACTAATTATTTACGTAACAGCCCAAAACCATACCAGTTAATTAGAAAATGGTCTAAATTAAGCAAATAGAAGGTCACCAATAATATTTTTAGCAATTAATTAGGTAACGTGTTACCACTGGATGTGTTCCTATTTCATGAAAGATAATTTAGATGCAGGAACTAATTATTTACAAAACAGCCTAAGCCATACCGTAATTGCTTGTGTATTACTTCAAATTACAGCGTTGACTTACTTCTTGTTTAATTAACGAATAATATGGGTATCGAACAATTTCAAAAATTTTAGTTCAATTAATAAATTCTTTGTAGAGGAGCCTAAAACTCATCCTAATTACTTGGATAACAGTAAAATTTATAGCGTTAGGCTAGTTTCTGTATAATTAAAAACTAGCTTCTAGTAATTAATTCAGAAATCTCCAGATCGGCATATAACTGATTAATTTTGTCTTATATTCTGCAAATTGCATGTTAACAAGTTGAAATATGTATTAAACAAATATGTATATATATTACTACCAGTGGCGCTCGTGAGTTAAGAAAGAGGGTGGGCACAAGAAAAAACTTACCTATTTTTTGTACATAAAATCCATTCTCCTATTTTTCATGCTGGAAAAGACGTCTATGACTTTGTTGTCAAAATCCGGGATAGACTGGACGAACTTCTTTTCTATTGATAGGACCGCCAATGCGTTCAGTCGATCTTCTGACATGGTGCTTCTCAGAAAAGTTTTAATGCGTTTGAGGGTGGAAAAACATCGTTCACATTCTGCTGTCGACATGGGCGTTGTACAAATAATATCCAACAGTTTGTATGTTTCCTTCAAAACCTTTTTTAGGTTGTTGTCTGCTATGAACACTAAAAGTGGCAAAATTCCACCTACGTCACACATGTCATCGCGCTCATAAATTGCTGAAAGTTTACTTTTCCACTTAACACTGTCCAACATAGGATAAGATTTCACAGTTTCATCAAAATATTTTTGTGGAAATGCATGACTATACGAAAGACCAAAAGCGTTCAAAAATTTGTCCATTAAACACGTATCGAATAATAACAACCATTTGCTGATGATTAGAAGTGACTGTAGTTTCATCGGCCTCCAAAGCAATGAAATTTGGAGATTTAATTTCTTTTAATATTCTCTGCTTGTAAATTTGCAACGTTCTGAATAGTTTTTGAGACGCCTTTAAACACTTGTGAACCTTTCATATGTATTGCAAGTACAGCGTCTAATTCGGCAGCAAAGTGGATTAACCCTACATAAATTCCTAGATTTTCTGACCTTTATGTCTCATCGTGACCTCGCAACGCCAGTTCAAAGACGCCGCAAAATTTAATACACATAATTAACCGACGATGACGATTTTTTTCCACGTCTTCGTTGTATTTAATTTTATGTATCAAATAAGCACCCTCTAGTTGTTCACGGATGTCCACTTTGCCTAAAACGCTAAAATCCATGCACGCATTCATGTGAGAAACGGAAGATTTGTGTTTCTTTGCCCTCTCTGCAATGTGTTTTAAATCATTCACCCCTTGTTTATTCCACGCACTAACCTCTTTCTTAAAAATTAAGCACATAAAACAAAACAGTTTATTTGTTACTGAACATCCGCACATCCAATCGTATTTTTCATAGATATTCTTGTTGAATTTTCTATTGTACGTTCGGGTTTTACTTGTCGAACTGTAGTTTATCTGAAGATCAGGAATAGGCCTTCCTTTCTTCTTAATTAAAAGTTTTTCCTCAAATGATGGCGGGTTTTTTAAAAGATTTTGCACGCAATTAACTTCCATCATTGAAAAAACGTCACGTTCGTCTTTGAATTCAAGCGCGCGATTGCGCGAAAACAAAACACTACGATCGAAAGTAAAACGTTTACTTTAAATGGGGAACACTTCGCTCGGTGCCCCATTCGCCTGGTATATCGCGTATAGCGAAGATAACCGATAGCCAACCGAATCACCTCTACATGGGGAACAAATCAGAGCGTTCCCCGGAAAATAGTTTTGCGGCTGTTAGCCGCGCTTGTGGTGCGGAAGGAAAATTTGATACCATCGTTAAAATAATGAAATTAAAATAATGCACTAAATTACATGCGAATTTCTTTCTGTGTTTATCTTGGTGGTTGGGTGGGCACGTGCCCTTGTGCCCTTTAGTACAAGCCGCCACTGATTACTACGCTGCTCAAGCACATTACATTGCTAATGAATTAATTGCATAATAAATACAAATTTGAGAATCAATATAAACTACAACCTTAGATAGGGTATGATTTTATTGCCAATTAAAGTTAAGCAATCATTTAGAAGCTACATAGAAATAATTGGAAAATTCTTAAGTACTGACTTGTTATAATTAGTCTGTTTTATTCACTCTGAAGATGCGAGCTGCAATGTCTTGCAAAACGTTAGTTTGTAGGGGTTCAACAGCTAATAGGCATAAGACGATTAAGTATTATTGTCCTGGCAAACAAAATACATCAAGATCAAATCCTTGTCCGCCCCAAGGTTTGAATAATCTAAGCTCACGGCCCTGTTTAGACACGCAGGGCATACGACCAAATATGGCTCAAACTTCTAGAACAAATGCTTGTAAAGGCAGACAAGCTACAGGTCGGGTCCTTACGTGATAAGCTGGGTGTAGTTCTCTAATGACGACGCAGTCTAAGCCGAAAGTAAATTGTAATATTGACTTGTTATAATTACTTACTACTAATACTAATCCATAAAATAATTATTTTTTACATTATTGCTAAGGTAGGCTAATACTCTTCTAACTCCTAAAACTACATCTTGCCTAAGCATTTCTAAGTAATTACGAGTACCCTCAGTAGGTAATTAAAATTAACCTGCTGCTGTTAATTAAGCAATTAGTTAAGTAATTCTGTAATTATTTGGCAGCATTGCAGAGCCAATTAATTAGCTCTAGATCAAAAGCAGAGATACCTAATTGATCAGTTGAGAAATTGAAACTGAGAACCCTTTTCTTTGCCAACAAAGTTCAAAATCTTGCCCTATTTACAGAAAACATATGTAAATGGAAGAACCCCAAAACGAGGAAGCAAAATTCAAGCAAGATCCTTAACCTGGAATATTTTACTCTTGGATTTGCGCCGTGGTTTGCGTGAATTGAAAAAGCCCGTCAGTTCCGTTATATAATGGATAAAGTCGCGATTTATCATGAACATCGAACTTGACGCGTGATAAGTGAGGTGGAAGGATTTTATGCTCGTCTTTTGTGACGCGTTCTCGATACGTTTCCAGTAAAAGATGGAAAAAATCGCTTATGTGTTCATAATGGTTTCGATATTCCGGGAGCTTAAAAATTGGAAACACGCCTGTGTTTGAATGAATATTCAATTTATCAACGATTAAGCACTTAGAAATTTCCTCAAGTCAATCAACTTTCGAACTGCTGTCAATGACAGTCGGCGAGCAGAGATAAATGTGAAATATAATATTTTTCAGGACTCTGAAATTGTTAGCAAAACGGATAACGCTCAGATTCTTTTGTACTTCTTATCAGTTTTGGTGTTTAGTTTTTTATTAAATAAACTTTTAATGAGTTTTAGGAGCAATGAAGGTTGTTTTGTTTGAAAGCCGAAACTTTCACAATTTGTTCCGAAACTTTCTATACGAGGTGTTGTGGAACTTTGGAAATTTGCAGGAGTTGTTAAGTAAATTTAGAGCGTCCAATATCTATTCATCATAATTGATCCGTTTTTCTTCCTTGTACCACCAATACACAAAATTTAAACACATGTTTCAAATTATAAAATCTATAAGAATTTTAAACTTTCAGTAAGTCTTATAAGTCGAAAGTAAAGTAGGTTAAGTTTTTTTTACAACTGGTATAACCTCCACTCGCTTCTACTTCAATTATTCCATACTTAATTGTTAATTTTATTTGTAGTTTACGATATTTAACAATTCAAATATAGGAAAATCCTTCACTTTTTAATTAGTCAATCTTTCTACATTCTACCTACAAAACTATTCCTTTACCACTAACAGTTTACCAACATAGACGGAATTATTACCTCTAAAAGTGATTTCAGCATCTGCCCCCATATAGTTTTCGCCAAGCTTTTATATGCGGACACCATAGAACAGCATGGCACCTGCTTTCCTTTTACATAAGCCAGAGGCACGAAATAATTTTCTACGTCAATAAAGTAGATTAATATCCACAGCATATAGAACAAACATTTCAAACCTGTAAATTGTTACTTTTTAGACAGCGCACCTGTTTTTGAGTCTGCGAGCCATTACCCCATTAGGGATTAATTATTTCCAAAAGGATCGCGAATAAATTAATGCGATAAATTGGCCTTATAAATGAGCGCTTTGGGTTGACCTACTTTGGAACCATGAACGTTGGTCAAAAGTTTTCAATTTGAGATTGTAGTAAAGCATTTTGCGCTATTTATATAAAATCCTCTTGTGCTTCCAACATTTTCTTCTTTCTACCTTCACAAATTTCGGTTGAAAGATTCGTATCTTTTATTTAAAATAATACATTTAATACGTAACTACGATAGAAATCTTATTCTGCTTAAATACTTAACATTGACCGTGCTGACAGCATGAGCTTTCTATATTAACTCAGATGTTTGCAAATTTGTATGAAAGAATGAAAAGTGTTCTAATAAAAACCATACATTTAGTGGTTAAACTGGTTACACTATTTACTATCTCCAGTCCATGGCCTTGAATATTTTATATATCAAGGTCAAATCAGATCGTTACAATTCAATTTACAATCTATCTGCAGATATACTTTTTGATTAAAACAAGACATTTAACACCCAATGATAATGCACATCTAACAACTCATAAATATATTCTGTTAATCTTATTAATGCCCTGGCTTGTATGTGCAAGTATGTTACACCTCCATAGAAATTGATTTTAAGTTTTCTTTCTCCTTAAAATTGATCTATGATCATCAGTTTGATTGAAACACAACTTTAGAAAGTTGTCTTCAAGCAGTTCGTTCCTTTTATGGTTAGTCGTTAGATCAAAGGTACGTCAGACTTCTTGTCCTTAAAGCCATGGTCTTTAGCTTGCAGATATCGTAATGCGCCAATCTTATCCTATAAACATTAAATACACAACTTTGATCTTTCTGGCGTGAAGTACTTAATCAACATCATTTGCTATTAAATATCGTTTAAGATCCTTCATCTGAAATCATTTAAAGTTTCTGAAATACATCACACACAAGCAACTCAGATTATTTTTTTATAGAACATTCTATCATAACCTTGACAGAATAGATTAAAAATTAGTTGACCAATTTCGTGTCATATGTTACAAATAGCCTTTAAAGCGTGTCGTTGACCTTGCCATGTGCCATGTGCCACGTATTCAATCAAGTAATTCGAATATTTTTAATATATCATCCCATATCCATGATGTAACATCATGAAAATCATTTAATATGAACAGTACAACACATTATATGCAGCCTTTATTTTATAGTGGCCATTTGCATAACCAAGTACCTGATGATGTGTGTCATTCAAAACGTTTTTCTATATCGCTTAAAATTACTATTAGTTGGTATACAGCGTGCGGTGTATCACCATGTGTCTTCAAAGGTGTGTCCTTAATCTGATAAATATCATATACTTTATTAATTAAATTAGATTACGTAAATATAATATATCTTTCCAATTACTACATTCATTTGGTAATCATTCAGCAATATATCATAAATAACCTATAAATGGATAACGTTGGTGTTATAAACATACTAAATATTTATCTCAAATCCTTGTGGCATGAAGCATATTGCCATGTACTTGACGTAATATTATCGAAAATATTCTAGCAACATTGTGAAATACATCATAAACAGCCTTGAGTGTCAGCCTTGATCCTTCAGATTGCACATGTTTAACCAAGCAGCAATGATCTTTCTGATATAAAATCTCGCCTGAATCTGACTAAACTTCTTCAATATGCATGATATAAAACTTCATATGCAGCCTTGAGTGTTAGCCTTTGATTCTTGAGATTGCACATGTTTAACCAAGCAGCAATGATCTTTTCGATATAAAATCTAGTCTGAGATCCTAACTGAATACGATTAAACTTCTTCAATATGCATGATATAATACTTCATATGCAGCTTTGAGTGTTAGCTTTTGATCCTTGATATTGCACATGTTTAACCAAGCAGCAATAATTTTTTCGATATAAAATCTAGTCTGAGATCCTAACTGAATATGATTCAACTTCTTCAATATGCATGATATAATACTTCATATGCAGCCTTGAGTGTTAGCCTTTGATCCTTGATATTGCACGTGTTTAACCAAGCAACAATCATCTTTTGGATATAAAATCTAGTCTGAGATTCTAACTGAATATGATTAAACTTCTTCAATATATATGATATAAAACTTTATATGCAGCCTTGAGTGATAGCCTCTCATTCTTGAGATTGCACATGTTTAACCAAGCAGCAATGATCTTTTCGATATAAAATCTAGTCTGAGATCCTAACTGAATATGATTAAACTTCTTCAATATGTATGATATAATACTTCATATGCAGCTTTGCGTGTTAGCCTTTGATCCTTGCATTGCACATGTTTAACCAAACAGCAATGATCTTTTCGATATAAAATCTCGTCTGAGATCTTAATTGAATATGATTAAACATCTTTAATATGCATGATATAATACTTCACATGCAGCCTTTAAAGTTATGAACTTGGTTTGTAGAGTTGATGTGCTGCCTGTGCAGTCTGCGTAGTATAAAATAACATTTTCAGAATATTCCTAAAATTAACATTTTCTTTAAAGCTGACTGTTATGAATCTTACGATGCTCTTATGTATTACATATTATTTATTTTTACAGCTAAGTATTACAGTCGTCGTGTTTATGATCTTGAACTCTGCATTTAGTACATAATTGTAATTGCTCTATAAGAATCAGAGCCTTTAAAGGAATGACCTTAATGTTAATAACATAATAAATTTTATTTCCGCTCAAACTGTTATTGACGTTATGATGCCTCTTTACAACCATGTTGTTCATCTTTACAAGTAAATTCTATAGCCAACAGATGCATATAACCAGTAATCTTGCTATAAGAAAGCTTCGAAAGATTTAACCTTTATATTCGAAAGCTCAAAGTGTTATTAACTTTATGGTGCTCTTTTGTTTGCCATATTATTTTTTATGTTAAAAAACATTTTATGTTAAACTGTGATTGTTCTATGAGTTTCAGCTTTTTACGGGACGACCTTTGGCTTAAAGACATCATAAACTGTATTTGAAAGCCCAAACTGTTGTTAACCTTAAGATGGCCTTTTATTGTCATATTATTAGACCTTCGAGATTCAGCTTTTTAAGGGATGTCCTTGCCCTTAATGGTATCATATATTTCGTTTAAACACTCAAATTATTTGAAAGTTATCATGACCTCTTATTTACCTTAATAATTATCTTTGTATGGACATTTTACGGTATGATATTCTGCTTTTTATGGGTTGACCTTTAACGTAACGGTATCATAGAGTTTATTCGAAAGCTCAAACTTATATCATTTAGATTTTCGAAAATATATTATGGTAATCAAATGCACAAATCAGACTGTAAAGCTATGATCTTTACCTTAATGGCATCAGAAATTACGTTTAACAGCTCAAACTGTGATAAATTTGGTGGTGTTCTTTTATTGCCATCTTATTTCGCTTGAAAAATAATTTTTTTTTTAGATTTATGACCTTGACCTTAATGAAATTATGACATTTAGTTAGTAGGTTGGGTTCTCATAAATTTAGATTAAAATGTGTCAGACCTGAAAATCTAAGTAAATATGTTCAGCATCTAAAAGTAACACTTATAGCCTTTAGGTATCCTTTAAAAGCGCATAATCTTTATTGGGGCGATGCATTTACCAAAAACATCAATTATTTTAAATTTTGACATGCCAGCGTGACAGCCGTCCTGAATTTAAAATAAAATATTAACATTCAACTCAAATTTCTAATAAGAATAGTATGAGCCCAGCTGACGAAACACCCCTGAAATGCAAGTGAATTGCATTCTTCGGTGCATTTGGCCCGGGCAGGTCTTTGCCCGGGCATTCACTCCCAAACTAGCCTCTCCCCATATTGTAACCCCACGTCATGTGGGCCCTCCTCGTCATACTCGAACCCGTTTCCCATGACCAGACGGAGACGGGGGATGCACGACAACCCTCTCATTATTGCAATAGCGGAAACATGGTCCAGCAAAAACATAAGTCGTTAATATTTGCTTTTTCTAAAGAAACTCTTGTTTTATTAATGATAAACGCGATTATTTATTTTTGGTTCCCAGATGAGGAATGATGCTTGCGATCGCCATCGGCCGTGCATTCGTCCCTAATCAGATTGTAAAGGCGTTTTGTAGCGATGGAAAAGCTGCATAGCTTTTGTGAAGCTTTTACGGAATGTGTTAAATGGATTCGGACACACTCACTGGACAGAAAGGGGTTATTGATGATTGACGAAAGCCCGTGTTTTCTAGTTCTAGCGATAATTTAGCCAACAGGATTGCGCAGATGAAAAGACGGATCAATTACCTCCTCTACCTTACATGAACACAGATTCGGCTCTGCGCGTTTTGTTATGCAAAGGATATGCAGCGAAGATGGAACGTGATTCATGCACCACGTAGGAGGAAGAATAGGATGAATTAATAAGGCAACCATTCAGAATAAGGATATTTCGACTTAATTTTAGGCTAGTGTAATCATGTTGGAAAAAACTAAAAAAATAAGGGAAGCTTCTAAAAAGATACAAAAGTTCTAGGAATATTATAACTAGAACATGGAAACACAAAAATCTAAACCATTCACCGGTTTATCTATTTTAGAATTACATTTATATGAAAATGCCCAACTGATTATCACATTGACGAAAAGCACAAGGACGTTGAAAATATGTACAAATAATTAGTTAATAATATAAAATATCTACTGAAGTGAAATATCTGTTTTACATTTTTTTGGAGACCTGTTATCAATTGATTAACATCCTAGTGGAAGTTAAATAACTAACTATAAGAAGCAAAAGTAATAAAGATTGTGTTAATAAAAGGCCAATAAATGAAGTTTCTTTTATGCGCTACAAAAAAACAATCAAGCAAAAATCACACTAGGGAGATATCTAAAAAAACATAATCAGAAATAAATGAAAAATACTCTAATCCGATTAACTACATGAACTGAAGACCTTTTTTTTGTAGTTTCTGAAAGGGAAAATGATTCCCTATTATTAACTGACGAGAATAGTAGCGAAACTTATGAACTGTATAGTTGTTGAAAACAAATATCTCAACCTTATAAAATACTTTAGTAAATTCTGGTTTTTTAAACATCATTTCAAACTGGGAAAAGTCGGCGTGTGACACTTTTAGAATTCCCTTATCAATTGATACTGAAACTGGAGAGAAGCCAAAAATTGCTTTACGAAGAAGCACTCAAAAAGTTTGTTTTCCAACTTAAAAATGAGAATTTTACAATGCTATAAATATTCTGCAAAGGAAATAATATCTAAAAATAACCAACGCTGGGAGAAGTCCAAGAAACGACAATAACATTAAATTAAAATAAATAAAGCCTTCAAAATATTAGCATTACTATGAAACCAATGATCTTCTTTAAAAAAAATCGTTTTTCAATTGAGGTAGATCAGGGTTAGCCTCTATTTAGAAACAGATATAAGCGTTTCGCGCGGAATACTTCGAGGAGACGACCAAAATATAGTATATATTGTCAACGTATTATAAATTCAATTCCTAACCTATTTTAAAACTTACTTCAAGATGTTTTTAAATAATATTTTTATATGAAATAAAACCAAGGAAGACAGAATTATTCAGTAATCGACTGTTAAACGAAATGGCCAAAAATTTAAAAAAGGAAATTAAAAAAGGAAGTAAAAACTCTGAAACTATTTACAAGAATATCAAAACCAAGTTCCCCTTTTTGAAGCTTCTTCTATACGAGAAATAGCATTTTTATTAAATAATTTCGCACATAAATTAATCAATTGATAAACAAACAGGTAAAAACCAAACAATTTTATTAGATATTTATCTGAAAATTGAATTCCTGGACTATTTTGTAGGTAATATACTATATGGAAACTATAGAATGAAAAGTAAGTATGATACATCACTCAACTTATAAACACCAAAAAAATAAACAAAAATAGGAAGTTATATTTAGATAACCGACTCCATATAAACCATGCCATTGGGAAGCCGAACGCCGTTCAAACAGTATTAGTAGTGCAGAACAATCCGCACTGGTCCAATGGATCAATATGATGGCATACGCAACCGATCATGGATCGTAGAGTACGTAAAGCCTCTGTCCCGGTTCTCAAAAGAACATTTTTGACAACCGTAAACCATGTGGCAGAACTTGTCTATTCTGTTCGATAAGTTACGTTTGCCTTTGGCCTATACACACAAGAATATAGTAAGAAAATTCAAATTTACGTACACCATAAAATATTTATTTTAGATTTATAATACAGACAATCACCCTTACGCATTTTAGAAACCGTATTAGAATTCAAATGAAATATAAATATATAACCCACAATACTTGAACAGTTTACGGATAAACTCAAAACAAATACTCTGAAAATATAAGCAAAATCTAAAATCAAGGTTCCTCTTCTCATAGCGATCATGTTCAATTAATTTTTTTTCCGGAAACAATTTAACGCATATGCTAATGCGTCAATTAATTAACACACTGGTAAGAATGGAATTAATTTTAATTAGTATTGGTACTGACTACTGTACGTCGAAATGCAGGCATTCTAAATAATACAGAATAGTTCAGCAACGAATAATCACTTAGTAGAATCCCATGAAGTAAATAAATCAGCAAAAAGGACGTCGATTAGCAATAATATGCAACCATGCAAAGTCCTTGTCTCGCAGTGTTCTCGCTACTAAAGAAATAAAATTCAATTAAACTGTTTATTACCAAAATTCAATATGTCAATCAACAAATAAGTGTGCTGGTGAGAAACCAAAAACATTATAAATTACTTATTTAAAATCGAGTACATAGCCACAATATAATCTTAAATTACCATATATTTAAGTGGAAATTGTTTTACGTAATTCTACATAATGGTGGTGGCGTGGAAGTTCATTCTTCAACCACATATTATACAACATAATGCAGAATCACTCAGTCATTAATTAATAAACACACACTGGTGATAAGCCAAGGGAATTGTAATTAATTATTTCAAAAAAGCGTATATAACCACTACAGAAGCTTAGAGTAAGATGGATTTAAAAATCCTATATAAATGCAATGTAACTAATAAAGAATAGTTCAGGAATCTACTTTTAATAACACTTAAGAGAAGCCCAAATATTAAAATACACTACCGAGCAAAAGAAAGAAACCCTTGATTATTTATTTTTAATAAACGAGCGTTCAAACAGTTTGAAATAATTCACCGTGATATTTAAATATATATAAATAAAATTTCATAAAATAATTTCAGTTAATATACAGTAAATTATTAGTCATCCTATATGCACACTAGGATATTCAAAAATTTTTAAATATATTATTAAAACGTAGAAACTGTAAAGCAACCAATAACCACATCGTGGAGCAGCCATTTGAATTAAATTATTTTGAAAAGATACACAAATATATAAACTCAAGCATTCTCTCCTTGGGGAGAATACGAATTTGGTTAGAATTTGTTAACAGTGTAAAAAGTCAACTATGAACTTGTTAATAAACCAACAAGAAGTTTTAAAATTATTAAATATTTGGAACTAGTATCTAACTCATTTAACAAGTTAAATTAATTTGTATTTACTTTAAAGTCTAAATGAAGCCAAAAGATCTACATAAAGATAGGTCAAAAGACTTCAAAGTCTTAAAAATATATTTTTCTTGAATACCTCTGGAGCGAATGGAGCTATTATCACTAAATTGATGCAGAATTACAAGTAAGTAAGACCGTAATTTGAAAAACGTAATCCGATTAGAAGGTCCCAACAATACTTGCCATGCATTAAGAGAAAATTTTCGTGGATGTCTGGATTCTCTAATGATATTTCTTCTTTCATCATATCAGACATAACTATTATGGAAATTTAATATACCGTCCATATCAAATCAGAAACAAAAGTCTAATGTATTTACTTGACGGCGCAAAAATCAACAACAAAATTATACTCTTATAGGATAATCATCAGGGTTTAAGGGACTGCACTCGGTGAACATGATATGGGTATAATTGATGGTTATGTAGTATGCGCAATACTATCAAATGAAAAACATTTACTCTTGTGGCTAACTGCCTGGTACTATATTCAGGTATTGAACTTGTAAAATGTCTTCCACGGTTGGCGACACGTTGCACCTGAATTCTCAGCATTTTATTTAAATAACACTTATCAAATACGTATGTGTTAAATGAATACAACAATTTTATGAAAATAAACTATCGCCATTTAAAATTGCATCTGCTTCTTTTTCTAAGTCGCCAATGAATATTTTTAAACGTTTTAGAGCACGGTTTAATTCGATTAGGAAAAAAATCATTGAATAATCTTTTAGCCTCCTCCCCAGAGCAATTAGCTCTACCTTATATGCATGTCGGTTAATTGCCTAAATTTAAAATAACTCATTTTAGTTTTTAACTAAATTAACAATAAAAATCGATATGAAACTATCAACAACCTGAATTTTATTGAGTGAGTTCTACTGGATCTCTTAAAAAGATTGACCCTATAAAAACAATTAAACAAATAAAAATCAAAGAATTTTTTCTATGAATAAACTATATTAAAATACAATTGAGTTACACTCAAAATTTAGGGGTGAGAATCACCACCAACGCCTTAAATAATTCCCTTCTAAAACATAACCCTTAAAAAAACCATTTTTTGAAGACTTCGAAAGCCTGTAAGGGTACATCTTTCGACCCATGTTTATATATTTTGGTTTCGTTTGATGAGTTGTATATGCCCTTAAAGTCTCGAAACGCTATTCTAAAACACCCTGTATTTATTCACAGTACAGAGATATCAAAATTTGGAAACAAGTTGATATAACCAATCAGAAAGATTCGAATTAAGACAACTGAAAAACTTTTTGGATGTTTGTATTTTTGCAATTTTTAAATGTTTTTTAGGCTAGCACTCAAATTTACACACCTTTTATGAGAATTTTTTAAAAAATAATATGATGTAAGGCACTAGCAATCATACAGCGCACTTAGGGGAGAATTTGAAGAAATGTTTAATACAAAACGGTTCCATAAATCATTGTTAATCAAATCTGTATTAAAATATTTCAATGCTGCAGAACGATTCTGTATTCTGTGATCCATGGTCTGCAAAGCATAGTCAACCTTAGCTGAACTGTTTTCAAAATTTACAAAATACTTAATTTTTAAATTGAATTTCTCATAAGAATCGGTCATTAAGTAAACCAAAATAATAAAGAGTCCATTGACTTATTCGTCAACTAACATCGAAATGTCAGCCTACAAAAGTCAATTGTTTTCCACAAGAAAATAAAGTTAAATTAATTTTGAAATAAAATTAAAACCACTAATTGACATAAAGATCAACAATATCACCACAACAATAAACAGTCTGCGAGTATTAATTATTACATGTTGGCAAAATTAGATAACATTTAGCTCAGTTACACGCAGCAGCGAAAGGTCTGAAACCCCACGCTGGCGAAGAGCTTCCAAAATGCTAAAAGTTGCATAAAACCTAAAAATCTCATCGGGAATGTAACAAAGCTCTTGTATAAAGTCGGCTTTATGAAAGATTACCGAAGTGTGAGTTTAAGCTACATTTGGAAAACCTCCAAGTTAGCTTCTTGGATTTCTGTGATTTAGTAAAATGAGGAATGACATAATTTATTCAATTTTTAGTGAAGTAATTTGGCAAAGTGTCAAACAAAGTTCCGGTTCAATTTTTCTTCTTAACGTTGTTTTCTAGCAATCCGATTTTTTGTTTGAGCAACAGCAAGTCTACAAAACCAAAATAATGTACATTAAACCAGAAAAAAATCAAAACAGTCGTAAATCTAATGCTAACTCTGTTCAAAAACCTAATCAGCACTAAATCAACTAGTCTGATAGGCGATAATTTGAAAGTTTATTATCGTACCAAAGCAATCTTAATACAATCAGCAAATTTATTAAGAATATTTACACATCCATCTTTGTTTTATAATTATTAATTACTGAAAGGATCATTAGAACTTGTCACAACAAAGAACGTGCACATAGCTGTAGTGCGTTACGAGGGCGTTGTTTTTTAATTATTAATTAGGTAACGATTACTAGACAGCAATAAAATTAAATGAATGTGCACGGTTATTAAGCCGTATTAATTCAGATGGTAACTCTTTGATGCAGCATTCAGCCATAAAAATCATGACTTATTTTAAATTCAATCTAGAAGCCATCTAGAACACTAGTGTGAAACGACATTAGAGAAAAACTTTCTTAAAAATGGTTTCACACTGGAAAAAAGCCATTTTATTATTTTTAACATTAAGCATAGATCGAAAGCTTTTAGCTTTTAAGACTCGCTAATTGCGTTTGCCGGGCCTACTGCAACAACACATGCAATTTTTGAGGGCAACGACTCCGGCAGCGTTAGGGTCGTTAAGTTTTGGACAACTTTTTAGCAAAAGAACTACAAGGACCAACGAAGAAGCTCACACATACACACTTGCCTGAAGTGTTTTATTTTTCAACGAGTGGCATAACTGAGTTGTTTTATTATTATTTTCATAACTCTCTGGTTTGCCGGCTTCGAAGAAAGTGCAACAATTTCGGGATGTTTATTTAGGACAGCGTTTTTCTGCTTGCATTTTTTTCTGTTTTTAAGTTTAGCAGTTGGTTTGAAACAAACACGAAGCCTTTAAGTGACGAAACTCATTTTAAACTTGTTTTTTTACACAGGATTTCCTAAAAATCGCTTTAGTCCTTGTGAGTTAATCAGAAAACTATTTTAAATTAAAAAAGGACAGTTTAAGTTTTCGTTTGATGCCAAACACGGCTACCTTCAGTCCAGGATTGTTAATCAAAATATTAACAAAACAATTATGATAATCAGCTTTTTATACCGAGCAATTTTTTGACTTTGAGACGACACAGGTTGTGAATTTGATAATAGTGCATCACTTTCAGTTCAAGCATTACAAGGAATCTTTGAGCGCTTTGTGAAGGATGCTATCACGCTCAATCAATATCCATTTCCATGGAAATATCGGGGTAATTTCAGCAAGATGATTTAAAGCCCTGTATGAGCATCGTCATGAAGTTCGATTAGATATGAAATTTGTACCAAATTTTTGTGGATGATGGGGTGAAAATAACCGATATTGATTTAACATTGCGGTTAAACACAACATTCTGAGCCACTTAATAAAACACCACTGCAATATTCGTAATATGATTGCTGCTATTAAATAAATATGCTGCTTAGACACTGAATTTCTTTTCCTTTTTATTGATAACTTAAATTTTAAAATAAGCTGCTTATTACGAACAGACAGTTATTTAAAAACTCCAACTTCAATACGTATTTAACGTAGTGGTAATTGAATTTCGCCTTTAATAATCGCTGAAAAGTTGCTAACTAAATGAAACTCGACTTCTTGGCAATTTTGAGAAATTAGCGACGTTAATTAAAAGCTAACCAAATTATTTCTAAGTAAAATCGTCAACCTTTCGTATAACGAGCCTTTATAAAATGTAAACTTTATTTAAAACTTAAACACTAAGATTACAAGCTTATTACGACATTAAATTCCAGTCGAAGAGGAAGGGTTGTATTTGGATTTATAAATCGAATATGTGTACAGGTTGTCTCCAAACGTTGAGGACGTGTTCTATAGCCAATAAGAAAAAAAGTTGCTATGAATATGTTAGGAAATGCTACGTTACGCGGATGCAACCAAAAGGAAGAGAAATATAATAACTCTTTTGGCAATATCTCAGTCAGTGTTCGTACTAATAATATCAAAATTGGTGAACCAAGGGTTTCCTATCTAAGAGGGTCACGCCATACTTATTTTAATTGTTTCTTGATATTTTGTTACTACTTTCTTATTATTTACTGTAAAATGTTTATACCTACAATTGTTGCTTTAAATTATTATAAGGATTTCTCGTTATCCGGGTCGGTGTTTGGCCATAACCACAAAAACTAATCAATATTAATTATTATTTAAAAAACAGCGTGTTTTCCTGGAGGAAGTGTTAAGCTCTAACACAAGAAACATTTCAATTATATGGAAAATATATTCTAATGCGGTTTTGCCTTAGTTTTTAAAAGTTGATTACCGTTTCTTGCTTTCCATTTTCCACCTATCTCGGTTTTCCCGGTCATATTCGTTGACCTCTCTGTTCCATTTGATTAAGATTTCAACGGACCAATTCCTATACGGTCTTCCTCTTCTTTTTCTTTCGTACGACACCCATCACCATACTTAAAAAAAACACGATCGTCCTCCATCGTTTGTAGCTGAGAATAGCATGTGAATTGTTTGTAGTTTATTGCGTCAGTAACTCTGCCTTCTACTTCCATATTGTTGTTAATTTCCTCATTTTCTTTTCATCTAGTTTGCTGCACCGTAACTCCTCTTCCAAAATTCCATTTCTGTAGCTTGTAGTCTTCGTTCCAATGTTTTAATTGGTACCCATATTTCCGACCCATAAGTCAGACAACTTTCGAATATTGACTTATACATAACTTTGTTTGCCTATTTTGCTATTGTTTTGTTCCATAGTATCATATGTAGCGCACTAATGATTCTATTCCCTATTAATACCTCCTGCAGCATATCCCTTTCGTCCTTTCCATCAGCTGTTATAACTGCTCATAAATAATTATATACTTTTATTTGTTTGATTGTTCCATACTTTCTTTTTAAATCTCTTCGTTCTGCTCCGACAACTTTGTATCTAGTTTTTTCTAAACTTAGCTGTAATCCCCATTTATCGTACGGTTCTGTTAACTTTCCGACCCTATATGATGTATCATCATCATCATCATCCGCTATTACTAACTGATCATCGTCAAATACAAATGTATATATGCGATCACGTCCGATTGGTAAGTTCATATCATTGCCTTTTCTAGTCCAGTCCTTTATTGCAATAATAATAATAATAATATAGATTTTAAATGCATCAAAAACGATAAGATATTTATTTCCTTACTTTCTTCATTGCATTCACACATTTTATATTAATATTATTCTTCTCCAGTAATTCCCATAGGTTTCTCTGGGACACTGAATCATTTGCCTTTATTAGAACAACATAAATAACGTGCAACTCTCTTCCACAAGCAATTTTCTTTTCTGTATATTTCTACGTCTATGTTCTGCTTTTGATTACTGTCGCAAAGTAAAATAGTTTAAACATAGAAAATAATAATTTTTGAAGTTTATAGGCGATTTTTATAGCAGTCTGTTTTAAACCCTAGCATCAGAAACATGTAAATTGTGTAGTAAGAAATTTTTGTATAAATTTTTTGGCATACTCTAATAGATGGCAAATAAAATTTAATAACTAAAATAAATAAATAGTAATGCTAAAGTCGCATATTTTTAGAAGTAAACTAATATTTAATATCAAACATGTCATTAAATAAATAATTTTAGTAGTGTGGTAGGGGAATTGTTTTCCTGGATTTTGTATTAAGCTCATCAGAAACATATCAAATGTATTTAAAATTATGCAATGCTTCAAGGTTATTATTTAGAAACAAAGATTTAGTTAATTACAAACAAAAATAGTTAAGATAATAAATAATAATAAATATTAGGTCTGTGGGGGGTTTTCTTGGAAATGGTGTCTAGCACCAATACATACACATTTTATTAAAAAAAAATTCCGAACAGTTGGGCTTATTTTTGAAAGGCCAATAAATATTGAATAATAATAATTGTTCTATCTGATTTTCTTCTTTGTAATTGCACTAAACCAGCAGTTCCCAAAGGGGGTGGCGATATGGGGTTAGGGGGGTCGCGGAAGGATTTTCAAAGTAAAACAAAACATGTATTTATGTCTTTCACAAAGTAAACAAAAATAAATCAAACTTAAAATATTAAAAGTTACAATAAATGCAACATAACATAAAAACAAGTTGCAAAGTAAATACATTCATGCAATGTATCTGCTTGTATTTCAGAAACTAACTTTACAAATCTGGGCTCTGTATTCAATACACACACAATTATATCATTTTCAATTCGAGGCTATTTCATATTTTTGTGTTGATGGCAGTCATAGACGAGGAACTTAATTTGCACAAATATGATGTAGCAAATGGCACCAAACACTTTATCGCTTTGTCCGCAAGCTCCGGGTATTCTTGCATTCTTTTGGTCCAAAATTGATCTATGCTTTGGGTAAAAACGTCTAGTTTCAACATTCAACATGATATTTCAATAAGTTTTTCTTTCATGTTTGTCGAAATTTCAGCTTGTTGAACGGATTTAGTATCCATCTGTGATTGTCATAACTGTTGTCAATTACTATGGGGAAATAGTCAATGAGCGGTGTTTAAATTGTGAAAACTAACTTGCGTATCTGCAAACACGTGCTTAGAATTTATCATTATATCATCCTTAACTAAGTCTTCCATAAGTTCTTGAGGGCATTGGAATGCATAAAATCAAACTTCTTCTTTGCAAATCAAGTTTCTTTGCAAATCCGGTAATTTTGTCCGTGCCTGTTATTATGTAAATATTGCAGCCTTGCAAACTGCTATTCAGAGTGTTTAAGTGCTTGAAAATATCAGCAAGGAAAGTCACCCTAAGCAAGCAAAGGGAATTGATTCCGGTTTCTCAACTTGGATGTACATCAGAAATTCCGCTTTTAACTGGAAAACTCTTTTCAAAGAGTTACCCCTCGAAAGCCATCTTACTTCCATATGATAAGGAAGAACCAAAAAGTTTTTCTAAAAAACAAATCTGCAACGATTGATGTAATTTACCACTTTAATGACATTTTTCAAAACTAAATGCATTTCAGAAGGTAAGGATTGTGATGCCAGAGCTTCTCGATATACAAAAACAGTGTAACGATATAGCGTACCAAATAAAATATCTTCTGTAATAAATACCACGTCCAGTATCGAATCTTACAAATACTATAAATTAGGACAGTTTTCAAAATATCAGTGGCTTCGTCCATCTGTAATGAGAAGTACGTGCACTTCCTAATATTTTTGACAACTTGTATTCGAATATCTTCTGCCCTGTCATTTATTTTCCTTGGATAGTATTTGCTTTCAGCGTGTCAGCATCTTTTTCACCGACCATTATTTTCACCATTTTAACATTTCAACAATTGTATGTCGCGTACTGGTTTTTGCAATGCGAAATGCAACTCGATAACTTGATAGTAGTGCTTTTTCATTAGTAGTGGTTGCTGATGTAAAAGTGGTTTGCTCCTTGCCGAGGGAGTTTAGCTTAGTTTCAAAGAATTCCACAAGCTCTTCTTTTTTGTCTGGACGCATGGTATTTAAATGTCAAAGAAACTATGATAGCTTCATACTTTCGTTTGACAATACTTCTTGACAAAATACGCACTGAAGTTTCTTGGAAATAACGATATAACCATATTTGAGATATGCATAGCTGTACAATCTATTCTTCTCCGTACCTACTTTCGTCGCTGCTAAACGAGGAAGGTTTAAAAATATATCCATATTTAATAAACTTAATAAACGTACTTAACTCTAAATATTTGATATCGATTTATTGCACTCAACACACAGTCAGCAGTACAGCACACAATTTTGAAATCACCACTAATTAATCGCGGTCCGCTGCTTACATATAGCAAAATGGATTTTCCAGATTATTCCAGTGCCATGTAGTAGCACCATCCCGCACAAGATGGAAATTTCCGGAAACACGAAAAACAAATAAATAAATTGCGGTAGTTGGTGATAGATAGCGCTGGTTGGCCGTTTTACAGCTGATTCTGGATGAAGTTGAGTACTACAAGTGGGTTCGCGAGAAAAATGTCGACCAAAAGGGGGTCGCGCTTGAAAACAGTTTGGGAACCACTGCTCTAAGGCTTTGCATGAGGAACACATATGTACCTTGTAAAAAAAAATAATATTCATGCTTGTTCAATCTCTTTTTATGTAAATAAATTAAAGTTTAATATTACCGAAATGGTGTCCGCCCACTTGCTCGATATCGTTTGCTCGCCATCGATTGCTTGATTGCCAATTGCTCGCTGGGAAAGTTGCTCGCCATCCGTTTGTTTGCCATCTGTTTGCTCGACTGCGTTTTGCTTGCAGATTTCTATGCTTGAGAACTATCTGCTCGCCAAGCGGGTTACTTGCGGAACGGATTATCGACAAAGAATTTATTCTTACAATGAAACGTTATGTGTAAGCATTTAGTGTATGCCTTCGGTAATTCTCAAAATCTTTCAATAAGCAAGAAAAATTGATAGTCAAAGTAGGGTTGCCTGTTGTGGAATTTGAGTTTATGTAGGCTAATATTTACCGTTAAGTTTCGATTTTTAAGTTTAAGAGTTAACAAAACATCATTTGATTTGCCTGAACATTACAGTCCAAAATTCCACGACCCTACACTCACACCGTAGCCGGACAGAAAA
>JABXWE010045506.1:0-18685 GCA_014611495.1 Limonius californicus
CCCAAGGTTTGATTAATATAAGCACACGGCCCTGTTTAGGCAGGCAGGGCCTACGAACAAATATGGCTCAAACTTCTAGAGCAAATGCTTGTAAAGGCAGACAAGCTACAGGTCGGACCTTACCTGATAATGCTGGGTGTAGTTCCCAAATGACGACGCGGTCTAAGCCGAAAGTAAATTGTAATATTGACAAATTTGAAAGTGTAACCCTTTTAGGTTAAATATGTAACGCGTCTCCCAATTTTCTATAGTCCATCGGGAACTAGAGATCAATTGCAAAATTAAGTAAATTATACAAATAACTTGTTTATATCTTAAATTAGGTGCCCAATTCTAAATTTGTTTTCTTATTCTCCAAGAATTCGACATATTTTGATGTCTTAGACGGATATAATCTGATGCAAAATAAGAAAACAAATATTTTCATTTATTGAAATTACCTATTTTTGTTAAATTAATTAAAAGAAATATTAACAAACATTTAGTAGTAGTGTAGTATAAAACACCATTACAAAAATCCACACAGAAAAGGTCCAAATTCACACAAAACATAACTATTTGTTTACATAATATTAAATACATATCACAAAAATGTCTGTTTGCAGATAATAAACGACAAACAGGGACGGCAAAAGCTTCAATAGCTAGTATATTAACGAATAGAATTCAACCAGCCCGCGGACTTAAAAGATACACATCAAATAACTTTATTCAACAGTTTATTTTAGAGACTTACTTAATAATAATATTTTAAGTATAGACTTTAAGTTTGATAAAACAATTAGGCATAAGATTACCAGGCAATATAAAAAATTCATTTCACTTATTTTTAATTAAAATCATAAGTATTATGCGGATTTAATACTGTTTTGACTAAACTTAATACAAACTACTAATCATTTACAAGTTCGAAAGAAATATTTCTGTTATAATATGTAGTTCGAATATTTTCACAAAACCATTTTTTATGCCCACGTAAGTATACAATTAAAGCTCTCCGAAGGAATGTTTAAAGTCAATTACCTTCAAAACTATTTAACACGAAACATTTAACTAGAAAACCGCTCCTGAAATGGAAGCAACAATTTTATAACCAATTTAAAATCGCATTACATGGTCTTCAAAGCATCAAAATTGCTACCAAAGTAAAAAGAATTAAACAGACCTAGAAGCCGGTCGGCTTAAAATTGCAAGAAAAGAAAATACAAGACATGGCATTTTGCGGCCGCTAATTGAAATTCCAAGATCTTGAACTCCACGGTGTACCGAAGCGTGTTATTAGCCGTCTGTTCTAAAAGACGCCCAGATTCTCCGACTGAATATTTCGTGATGATGATCAAAAATAAAATTGTTAAGAGCCTTTTATTTCTTTGTTCAAATTTCCCTTAAGTGAACGCACAATATACACGATTATTTTGTGTTACAAGCAGTTTTAGAATTCTAATGTATTCACGATTGGAAGTGTCATTTGTACTTCGTAAATTGAGGTTATAAATTATAAAAGAACTGTATGTAGCCAGCGTTAGTTTAGCAATTTTATAATGAAAACATCAACAAACTAATATATCTGACAACAAAGTTTCATTAATACTAGCACAGAATGTTCACCTTAATAAAAATAATATATAAAATAATTGTAAAGGAATAATATACAGTATGTTAGAGAATATTTTCAATAAAGTTTGGCTTTGAACAACAAAACGAGTGTCTTCACTTAATCCGTGCGGTTTATAATATTTACTATAATTTTTTAATAGTTATCAAGATATACTTCAGTTGCTACAATTATTCTGTAGTTCAGCATACAAAATATTTACCTGTGTATATGTACAACTTGCCATCCACAGAAATTACGATCTTGAAGTTGAAGTTAAAAATTAGTTTTTGAATTGATTGGCAAAGTTACATCGATTCCTTATAATTTCTTTCAAAAAAATTAATAAATAGAGTCTTCAGATGGTCTAGCTATCATTGAACTTTTTACTCCAAATAAAATATAACATATTCAATTTAAGCAAGTCGGTAAAACGACTAACAGATACGTTCAAAAATGCACTTATCATACGGATTTCTCCACAATAAACATAATATTTCATAAAGAAGAACATCAAGAAAAAAAATTCACAAGTTTTTGAAGAGATTTAAAAGTAATAATAATATATATATAATAATAATAATAATGATATTTATCCGGTTGTGGTTCTAAACGCAGATGTTTATTTTATTGGAATATTGATATTTTTTAGATATAACACAAAAACAGCAAACGTTGTAGTCGTCTAATTCTGTTTCTTATATATCACAAGTGTACAGTAAGTACAGTATTGGACCAATTATACTGCCTCGTGGTACACCGGCCTTAGTTTATTTTAATTCCGCGTAGATGTCGTCTTGTTTGACTCTGAAGAATCTTTAACTAATATATAATTTTAGTAGCAAACTGTGTTGTCTAGGCGGCAGTTTGTCTAGTTTATATTCTAATCCAGGGTGCCACACCTTATCAAAGGCCTGGGCTATGTCCAAGGATACGCAGAGCATATTTTTTTCTCTTCCAAGACGTTTTCAATTTGATCAGTGATTATGTGGACGTAATCCGCTGTAGCAGGCGTATATCTAAAACCAAATTGATATTTTGGTATTATATTCTTTACTTCTATGATCGATGAATGACGGCGCCAAAATGTCATGCTTCGCCATTTCATGCCCCGGCCCAGATATAAATTGCGACCATAGCCCTGTAGTAATACAGCTAAAATGCAGGATAAAATTAATTAAATGGAAGTTAAGCAATCTAAGAATAGATATAAAGAAACTAAATATACCAAAGAAAAAAAGTCTTAAAGTAACTTCTTGAATAGAACAAGAAAAGTAGACATACGACATCAACAATAGAAAACACGTGGGAAGGCAGCAGAAAAAGTACTGCAAATTGGTAAAGAGATATTAGGCCCACAAAGCCAGCACAAGAAGAAAAATGGCTGACCAACAGGATACTAGAAATGATGGAGAAAAGAAGACACAAAGACGAAAACGAATACGACAAATTAAACAGAATTATAAAAGAAATAAAATATGGTAAAAAATAGCTCACTGAAAAATGCGAATAAATAGAAGAGCTACAGCTCAAATGCGTTTCTTTTACCCTTATAAACAAATAAAGGAAATGGCAGGTATAAATAAAAAAAGATAACATAATTTACTAACACACGAACATTGAACAAATCTTCTAATATGATAAAATGGAGATCCATCTGGAAACGGTAAAATAAGGAGGACCACCAATACTAAAAGCAGATGTATAGTAAGCAATAGAAAACGCGACAAGTGGAAAATGCCATAGGCTGGACGAAGTGAAGATTGAAATATTGAATATAATAGAAGAAGTGGAGATCGATATTTTAGTTAAGATGTTTAACCAAATGCCTAATAAATGGCCTTCATAACTCTTCTGAAGATAACTAATACGAAAAGGTGTAAGGAATACCGCACAATAAGCCTCATGAGCTAAGTATACAAATCATTCTTAAGACATGAAAAGGTAAATAAAAAATGTGACAAAATAATAAGCGACAGCTAATTTGGATTTAGATCTGAAATATGCACAAGGGCCTTTTTTTGCATTAAAAATGTTAAGACAAAAATGTAGAGACATGCAAAAAGATGTTATCATGTGTTTCGTAGATTACGAGAACGCTTTCGATGGAGTGGGACATGAGAAGCTTATAGAAATACTTAAAAGAACTACATTTGGACCACAAAAACAAACACATAATAAAAAGCTGGAACGAGACCGCAACAGTGAGAATAGAGAAAATAGAAATGGGAATCAGACAACTATAGGATCTACACATATCGCCAATACATTCAACAAATTCAACCAGGGGACCCTATCATGTGACAGGCAACAACAAAGCGAATATTGTAACAATAGCAAACAATATCACCTATAGCCGTCAACGCGACCACATTTTCCATAAATGTAGAAAGGAGCGTCACATTCGCAGACTGTATTTACAACCCAACACGATATTAACAATCAAGAAGTCCAAGATGAAATAACCGTGTATGTGGCAATGAGTCAACCCAACAACGACCTTGATCAAATTGCGCTAACTTCTCCTGAGGAAATCAGTTCGAATATAAGGCAGCTATCTAATAGAAAATCTCCAGAACATCACCTAATAACGAACACAATTCTAAAACATCTAAAAAAAATCACTAGCTTATCTAACTTCAATCTTCCATGCCTGGTTTTACCTTCGGTTGGGTTATTTCCCACAAACCTGGAAATAAGCTCAAGTCGTACTATTTAATAAACCTGGAAAAAACCCCAAAATATCCTGAAAGCTACCGACTAATTAGTCTCTATCGTACCCTTTTAGAGATACTGGAAAAAGTAGTACACTGCAGACTAACATCAGTCCTAGACGACAAGAACACCCTTCCTCTACATCAGTTCGGCTTTCGTAAAGATTCTCAACAAACCACCTATTACATTGTAGAAACAATCGAATCAGGATTTGAACACAAACAATGCACAACCATAATTTTCCTTGGCGTAGCGAAAGTCTTCGATAAAGTCTGGACTGAAGGATTGATTCATTTATACTTTCCTAAATGTCTTAATAAAATTATAACGTCATACTTGCAAGAGCGCACATTTAAAACTGGCGTTGCTCAGGGTTCCGTGCTTGCACCTACACTATTTAGTATATTTGTACACAACCTTCCAGAAGTAAATACCGCAATAGCAATGTTTTCAGATGACACTGCAATAATAACTCAAGATTGAGATCTTAATACAGCTATA
Source organism: Limonius californicus (assembly GCA_014611495.1). Classification (NCBI taxonomy): domain Eukaryota; kingdom Metazoa; phylum Arthropoda; class Insecta; order Coleoptera; family Elateridae; genus Limonius; species Limonius californicus. The sequence continues at coordinate 4,811 of JABXWE010045506.1, forward strand.
GATATGCTTCAACAGGCAACAAATACAAGCAGCTCATTGTTCAAGAATGGCGTATTAGTCTTAACCCCGATTAATGTGAAGCAAAGATTTTTACGCTAAGACGTTAAGACGCATAAATTTTCCATAAAATCTAGTAATATACAACCAAATAGAGCTATTAAATAACCTGGAATATACCTAGATACCCGCCTCAACTGGGAATAGGACAGACCAGGGCTAGAGTGGATCGGTGCCGGTTAGAAGCCCGACAGCCGCAATCCCGACGGCCGAAATCCCGACAGCCGAAACCCCGACAAGCCATAATCCCGACTAGCCGAAATTCCGACAGCCGAAATCCCGACAAGTCATAATCCCGACTAGCCAAAATTCCGACAGCCGAAATCCCGACAAGCCATAATCCCGACTAGCCGCAATACCGAGTTAGATGTTATATTAATAGTACACAGTCTTCTGATTTTCTTCAGTCACAACACCAGTAGTATCCACGAACACTAACTTTAATTTTTCCCTTTTGAGAGAGAATAATTTCACAAATTTCAACGTTCATTTTCACAGAATATTTGAACTGTCATTTATTCAGTTAATTTAGGATGACTCGAAAAAGACTCTAAATCAAACTTTCATTTGTGTATGAGAGTGTCGCAACACCAAACTACCGCACAAGTGTGTTATAGTACGAGGGGTATTCAAATACTTATCTACCTAGTCATGAAAACGATGGCTGAGCGGCTATGGTACTCATACTCATTTTGCAATAAAATTAATTGCTTATCCGTATGTAATATCTTTTTTACCGGACTTATTAAATACTACCTACTGCAATTTCGGCTGTCGGGATTTTGGCTTGTCGAAATATTGGCTTTGGGGATTTTGGTTTGTCGGGATTGTGACCTGTCGGGATTTACGCTGTCGGGATTGCGGCTGTCGGCATTCAGACCCACGCCCATAGAAATAGGAGTGTTATTACTATGCCCACACCATAGAATAAAGATATTTATTGCTCTATGGCCACACCCAGAGTGGATACGTGGTTAGTGTGGATACTTCAAATTTCCCACCTAATGGTGAATATAAAAATCTAGAAAAAATACGCCGTTGTTGGCGGTTTCAGCATTTATAAGTAAGTTTCTTTTTAACAATCTATTTCGGTAATTACACCTGCATGCTTAAATATTTTGTTTCTAATAGTAATGGCATAAAAGAATATGACAATTATCTCTCAAATCCACGTTAGAACGGTAAGAAATACGTTGACAGTTTTTGGTTATGTATATTAAAGTCTTAAATTATGTGTCGAGGTTAATGTGGACAAGCCTAGTGGGGCTAGAGTGGACGTCCACTCTAACCTCTTTTTGTAAGGAATTTGCATGAGAAATAAATCTAATGAAAGTATATATTTTTGATTCTCCAATTGCTAAAGAACGATTTTGATTGATCGGCCCTAATTCCCTATTATTTTAATTTATTGAAATTTGGTTCTGGAATGGTTCGCAACTACAAACGGCTAAGTAATAGGTCTAACATATCTGAATAAGCTGTGGCAAATGCCCTTAGGGATGTTCTAAAATACCAGAAAAGTATTAGGGAAACAGCATCGAAATATAATTTGACGAAATCAATGTTGCACAAACGAATCTAATGCTAGAAAGTAAATAATAGTAGTATATATCAATGACAACGACAATAATAGTTCTGACTCTGGAAATATGAGCGAAGACGATGGTGTTTACAAAAATGTTTGAAAATCGAAGGCAGAAATAAATACAAAGGACTTCAAATATTTTCGGACGAACAGGAAAAGATGCTTTGCAAATATCTCACCAAAGATTCTGTAATACATTATGGCTTAAGCTATGTGCGGACTAGAAAATTGACATTTGAATATGCAATTCATTTAAATATAACTATTCCCGGAAGCTGTTGAAAAATGAAACTGCAGGTGTAGAATGGATGTCATGCTTCATGAAAAGAAGTCCTGAATTGAGTTCGCGAAAGCCCGAAAACACAAGTCTGGCAAGAGCCACAGCATTTAATTCTACAAATATTAATCCGTTTTTCGACAACTACAAGAGGGGCACGAGCCGTTATAATTTAACACCAGATAGAATTCTAAATTTGGATGAGACAGGCATTAGCACAGTCCTACCCAGTCCAAACATACTGAAACAGGAAAAAAGCAAGTAGGTCAAATTGTTTCCAGAGGAAGGGGAGAATTTGTAACAATATGTGGAATTATAAAAGCAACAGGAAATGCACCACCCCCTGTTTTTATATCTCCACGAGTTAGATACCAAGATCAATTTCTCACTGGTGCATCAGTTGGTAGCCTTGGATTAGCTAGCAAATCGGGATGTATGTCTGCAGATTTATTTCCTACTGTTCTAAAACATATTCATCAGTGTATTCTTTTCTCAAAATAAACTCCTTTTTTATTGTTACTGGACAACAATTCGAGTCATATTTCCATCTAAGCCGTCACGTATACCAGAGACAATGGCCTAATTTTACTTTCATTTTCGCCACATTGCTCTCACTGCATGCAGCCCCTTGACGTTGACGTTTATAAACCATTTAAAGGAGCTCTTAAAAACGCGTTCAATGACTGGATGAGAACCAACCCTACCAAAACAATTACAATCTACAATATTTCTGCTTTCGCTGCAACAGCTTTCATGAACTCGTTTACGCTAAAAAGTATTACTTCTGGTTTTGCGAAACTCGGCATTTATTCATTGAACCGATTGGCTTTTACAAAGGAAGATTTTTTTGCAATTATGTCGCTGATAGACCTGACCCAGCTATAATCTCCACACCTTCAACTTCCACGTCTACACTGACCACTCATGATCCACCACAAACACCCGAAACACTAAAAGTTTCAGATTTTTTGGGAGTCTATTTGACTTTTTGAGCCTATTTATATGAAAATTGTCTACATTAGCCCCGGTCTCCCCTATCACATCAACACTAAACTCACCCAATGGTATGCTAGGTTATCACTGCCGTATCCACTCATCAACAAACAGACCACATTAAACCCTAGTTGCGCTCTACTTATCTACAAGTCCGACATATACATGTACCGTCTGGGGAAATGCTTCCAAAACTCACCTCCAAAAGCTTCAAGCGCTACAGAACAAAGCGCTACGAATATCAAAAAGGGCAACTTCACAACGACTTGGAAATGCCAACAATAGTAGAATATATTCGAAAAGTGACGCGCAAGTTTAATGAAAATCTGGGGCCGTGTCTTAGTGCGGAATATATACATCGGACATCGAAACCTACATACTCGATTCTAACGCAGGCTCCCGCAATACTTATACCTATCTTCGGAAAATAGTGAATAGTGAATAGATTCAAAACTGTAAATAGTACCACAAACTCAAGTGTAATATAAATAATAAATATCAAAAATAATCATCTAACATAACCATGCATAGCATTCAGTATGCTGAACTGGTAAAGTGTCTTTAAAAAAAGCAAAACTAGAAATCAAACGAGGAGTAAGAGAAGGATGCGTCCTGTCACTGGTTCTGTTCAACCTGTACTCAGAACATATGAAAAATACGAAAGAGAAGAAGGAATTAAAGTTAACGGAGAAATAATCAACAACTTCCGATACCCAGCCGACTCTGTTCTAATTACTTCCACACAACAAGAAATGCAAATACTATTAAACAGGGCCAAAGAAGAAAGCGAAAAGGCAGGTCTCAGAATGAATATCAGTAAAACAAGATTCATGGAAACAAGCAAGACAAGAGCAGCAAATACAAGTTTGATGGTTGCAGGAAATACCAATAGAATGAGTAGAAAAATATAGATACCTATAGTGCGTTTCAGAGTCGCCGTGCAGCATGGAGAAGATAGGGTAATGGTTTTCTTATGGGACCAAAAATGACATTGTTGCCAGTATTCGTAATCCCTTAACAATAGCACGTCGGGTTTATTCTGTTGAAATGAAGTAGGTTTTCAGAAGTTCTCAAACAAAAATAATATTAACCATACAAGATAATAATGTTAAGTTCTTAATTTGTTTTGTTGTATACAATAAGGAATTTCTCTTAGTAAACTAATTTGAAAAAGGTATATAGGTGCGAAAAATACTACTTTTAAGGCAAATGACGTTGAAAACTTAATCAAGGAAGCATATTCTCAAGTGACACCAGAAAAATGGAGCAACTACGTAGACCATGTGGAGAAAACAGAAAAGTCAATGTGGGAAGTTGACAACATAATGGACGAAATAGAGCCCATAATTATCAATATCAACGCTGGTGATAGTGATAGTGATCTAAATATTTTTAGCGACAATGATAATTAACTATAAAACATGTCGTATATTTCACAAAATCTTCATAATATTATGTAGTTTATTTTCTCAGTTATATAATAGTGCTTGCATATTATATCAAGCTGGTAATTGTTTTGTTTCTTTTTTACTCTTATAAATATGTAAATAATAAACAATTAATTGCACTTACCAAAAATTGTACTCTCAGGTTTAATAAAATATAAATGTTTTAGAACCACTGAACCTGGTATTTAACAACACGCCTCTTTTAGGGGTTACAATAGCATTACCATAATTCAAACCTTTGTATGAAAGGGATTAAATTTTATGTCTTAAAGGTGCCTCACAAATAAGTTTGACAACCTTGTATTTGTATCTTCACCATGCTGCACGGGGACTCTGAAACGCTCTATAGCAATTTGGAAAATGAAGAATGGAATTGCGAGATGGAAATCAAAACGAGGATTTAAAAATATGAAAGGGATGCTATGCGATAGAGAAGTCAATATTGATCTAAGAACCAGAATAGTAACCCGTTACATGTGACCTATATTGACGTATGGATCAGAAACATGGACATTCAAGGAAAATACTAAAACAAGAAATATGAACGTTTCGACGAATGCTGAAAATCTCATGGATGGTATGCGCCAGTAATGAAGAAGTGATGAACCGAATAAGAGGATAATCAGAAACTATTCAAAAAATTAAAATAAAGAAAATGGAATACCTAGGTCACATGATGAAACACGACAGGTACGAACTGCTCCAAAAAATTATGATGGCGAAGATAGAAGGCAAGTGGAATGTGGACCGAAGGAAAACGTCATAGCTCAAGAACATCAGAGAATGGACAGGAATAGCAAGAGCCAGTACTATATTTAATATGGCAAAAGAGAGAGAGAGAGTATAATTATCATAGATGATGGCCAACATCCACTAGTTGGTGAGCAACCAAAAGTAGAAGAAGAAAAATTGATTTTGATTGCCATGCTATATATACGTATGCTGAGTTGCATCAACTTAGCTGGCACACCCTGTGACGTCTAGCTGTTGGTAGAGTCCTCATAGAGGACTCTAGCTGTTGGTAATAAAGAGCGCACTCTAGCGGCCATCACTAGTATAAACTTCAAAGTGTCTAATATAATTGAAATTTTTACCATCACACCGAATAAACCATTAAACTATATGCTGAATATCGTAATGTATTATTATTTTTTAGACTAACGGTGAATTGGTTAGTAAGTTACGAAAATGACCTGTGAGCAATATTGAGAAACGCAATTTTGTGGTACGCATTTAAAAATTGCAATAATGTTTACAAAAAAAAACAATTACAACATGCACGCACATATACGTTCTATTTTTAAAGAAAGTGAATAGTCTTTATAATTTAATATTAAACAGAATTTGGAATTTTAATTGGATCTTGATTAAATCTCTGATTTAGATCATGTTTCTTCAAATTTTTGTAAACAATTTGATGGCGTGTAATTTATCAATTACAATTTTAGAGTTAGATTTTAGAACATTGCATCGTTGCAAGATCGTTGACACGAAATGTGACCGCTTAAGAATTTTTACTTTCTTTAAAAATGATAGCATTCCGGTTTTTTGCAAATATACCGTTATGGCAAGATATGCGATTTATAAATTAAAATTTCTACAAGCAATAAATTTTAACATGTGTGCAGAACAAACTGTAAAATCACAGTGCAAGGTATTTATTCTCTATGTAAAATGTAAAAACCCCGTGATTAATTTTGCAAAAAACCTCACTTATCAATTAGAAATACATAGAAGAGCCGCCTATCAGCATTTTTTTAAAATTTGCTTCGTATAGCCACATCGTTAAGTCTGTTTTGGATAATTAACTGAAACTGAAATCATGTTTACGCTTTAGGAGCGGTGTTACATAATACTTAAATAATTATACTCTTCTAAATAGTAAAAAAAGCAACTATTTTTTATCACCTATGAGATTGTAAGTGTTTTAGCTGGTGATTTTTTTTATTTTAAAGAATGCCCGTTAGGAATTTACTTCAGGGGATTTTTAGCTGGGCAGTTGTAATAATCTCACGACTGGGGATTTATCTGATGGGATTTAACGCAACCCGTAATTTATTGGACGGGTTTCTTTTAATCACAATAGCATCTGCTATTGATGTATACAAAAAGCATCACTATAGAAACCCTCTGAAAAGATTGCCAAAAATAAATAGACGACTTGTGCTAAAACATTTCCTAATAAAAATTCTAACAAAATGATTTAACTCTTCTTTAAAACATAAAGCAATCTCCTAAAACAACAGCCCTTTCTGATAGAATTCACCACTACACAGGGTGTATACTGTAAATCGGGCCGCCATTGCGTATAGTATATTCTTCAACGAGTGTAGAATGACAGCTATTATTCACAAGGATGAAAATTCTGTCACGAGCCGAAGGCGAGTGACAGAATCATCCGAGTGAATAATAGCTATTCTATACGAGTAGGAGACTATACTTTCTCTACGACTATTTCATAGGAAGTTACAATTTTTGGTCTGAATCAGTATTATAAAAATTTTGCTTTAGATGAACGTATATCGGTTCAGTAGCCACAACGATTTTATGCCGTGTGTACTGTTTCTGCGATTTCCTCGGCAGTAAATTACACGTCGTTTTCGCGGTTCCCGTTATTTCTGGTGGCAAACACATCTCAGCGTTTTCGCTGTCTGAATTATTCATACCTAAGTAGTTCGTACTGTTTTTACGAATACGAAAATTTAAAACTGTTTTTGACAGTTACTTCAAAAACAAGTGGGAGATCCAAGCGCTAACATGCCACGCCCATTGGATTCTGATTCATTATCCCACCGTTTTTTACAGAATCCAACGGCAATGGAGAATATCTATCATTCTTCAACTAAAAAGGTATATGTAACGAATACATTATATTATAGTCGTAGAGAAAACTTATTCTCAACTTGCTTTCTATGCACTGGCGGCTCGCTACAAACAGTACACACAGAAAAGCAGTCATGGCACTACCGTACCAAACAAGCCACAAGAATGTTTAGTTTCTTAATTCTCTATCATTTTGAAGCTTAAACAAAGCATGTGTACATAATTTTGCTTTGATAAATATACACTATAAGATAAAGTAGACGAGCTAGTTCGACGTTGGCGCATCTCTTCGACAGAATATAAGCTGCCGCGACAAACAGGCGAGCGATGTAGGGAGGTAGGAGCTCGCGTTGTGAACGTAGAATTTGAGCCAAGAGTTAATTGGCTCGGCACAATATTCCGAAAAAATTTAGAGTGCAACGGTATGCAGGCGCAGGCGGAGGAAGGTTAGAGTTCGCCTTCTGCACGTAAAATTGGAATTGGGTCGGCATAGTTTTCCAACAAAATTTATAGTGTAGAGGGGTGAAGGAGGAAGGTAGAAGCTCGCGTTATGGTCGTAGAATTGGCGCCAACAATCAACTGGCTCGGTACAGTTCATTATCATCATCATCATCTGACATGGAGCCGACTCGAGGGTCAATCCTGGATACGCCAGGCCCACCCCATGCCAGTAAGTGGGGAGGGATGTAATGGATAGGGTGGGATCGGGTGGGCTATTGCAGAATGTTAGCATGTCTGCAATGCATACCGCAAGACACCGCTGCGGCAACACCGGGTAGTTAGTACGCTACGCATCAATGGGGTTTTTGAGTACGTATCCGAGACCGTTATGCGATTATGCATTTTAACCTAATAACTTTGGTATCAAAGATTCACATTGTTCTTATTTCACATATAGCTATTGTTCTAAGGTTACAGAGTACACCTATCTTAGTTTCCTAATAGCTATTAAACTACTTAATATTTACTCCCAAGCTTCTTCATCTGTCCGTTATGCGATTATGCCTTAGCACCTAATAGCTGTGGTATCAAGTTTTACATTATTCTTTTCCCTTATCTATCTATCGTCCTAAGGTAACAGACTCCCCTGTCTTAGTTTCCTAATGACTAATTAACGACTTAATATTTACCACACTAATTACAACTATTTTACCCCTGAGTTGGAGGTTCGAATCTGGATTGTACTTCCTTCCTTTCCCCAGCCTTCCCCTCTGCAGTTGACCGCTAGATATCCGTCGGTTGCTTTCCCCTTCGTGCATGTTTCGTTTATTCTCCTTTGTTCTCCCCTTCCTCACTTTCATTCTTCATCTTCTTCTCCGTTAGCCTGTTCTTCTTCAGCCGATTCTTGATAGGATTCTTTCATTAGTGCGTAGATTCTTCTTGCCTCTCTTCGTATATCCTGTTTTCTTCGTGCCCATTCCTCCCATGTCTGTTGGGATATGCCGGTGTTTTGGATGTCCCTCTCCAGTGAGGTATTCCACTTATAGCATGGTCTTCCGATCTTCTTTTCTTCTGTTTGCATGGCATACGCTAGCTGTAGAGGATGGTTGACAGATGTTCTTAGGATATGTGCCCAGTATTTGATTCTTGATGTGGTCAGTCGTTTCTTTCTTGTTTTCCCTTCTAGAATTTCTTGTGCCGTCGAAATGTGTTCTTCCCCTGTGGTTAGTTGAAATAGTTTTAGTATTTTCTTTTCCATCCTTCAGAGTGCCATTCTGTGTTGGCCCGATTTTCCCGTTTTACCTATTCAAGATAATGTTAAACGCGACTCTTGCGGTCTCTTATTTGGTTTACCCGGATCTGCGCTCTAAATTAAATTAAATTGACTGGGATTAAGTTAATTAAAGGAATCAAGTTAAGTTAATTAAAGGTAAATGATAGTATTACTATATTGTTACCTTTAGATGTTACCAATGCTTAGACCGTAATTGTTCGTATTATATTCTGTTCTACTGTTAACTGTGAAATATTCTGAATTTTGCTTTGACCTTGATTGTTAACTTATCTTTTGTTGGCCCCTTTTTCCCGTTTTACCTACTCAAAATAATGCTAAACGCGACTCTTGCGGTCTCTTATGTGGTTTGCCCGGAGCTACGCTTTGAATTAGTTAAGGGAGATTAATTTAGATTAAATTAATAGATATCAAAGGAGATTATAGTTTCAGATCGATTTCCTTTACTTGTAGAGGTTGCAGTTCCCGAGTTCTAAATTTGCCTTAATTGGCCTACCCGAATCAGCACACTGAAATATATTGCAATATCTTAAATTAACTTAAAATTAAAATTTAAAATTTAAGATTAAATTTCTTATTTTGAAATGTATGGTGCTTTCTCCTATTTTGTTAAATTGTCCGCTCCCCGACTCGTCAGTAAAATAGTAAACGCGACTATTTTATTCCCCTCAGGAATGGGCCCCTTGATTGAAGCTACACCTGACCAACTGTAGTCGCCAAGTAATATTTCCCTGGCAGTTGACCCCAATTTGGGTTCTTATTCTGGGTTTGAGTGTGTATGACCGTTTACCAGGAATTTCAGTTTTTGGTTGCCTCGGCTGGCAACATCCACTACCTGCCCCTACGCTTGTCGCTTGTACCCGAAAAGTGGCCATAGCTGCGCTTCCGTTTGCACCGCTTTGCATTCATGTGCTACGCAATATTATTTTATTTTATTTTATTTAATTGACTACAAGTCCTGCAAACACCTACAAAAGACTACATAAACGTTTAACCACTTATCTTTTTTTCTGTATTTCCTGTTGGTTCCCTTGTCGGTCGCGGATCTTTCACCTGTAATCGATCTTCAGGTAGATCCTCCGTCCTATCTCCCTTGGCTCGTAAACACACTTGAATTGCACACACCAGACCATGAAAGTTTGCACCCAAAAATCAATCAACTGGCTCGGTACAGTTTTCCGATAAATTTCACCATACAGCGGTATATGAGGGGTGAAGAGGAAGGTAGAAGCTCGCGATCTAGTCGTAGAATTGGAGACAGCAGCCATGTCAAACAGCATCGGCCTGGTGATTACCACGCCGATGCTATTTGACATGGCGGACGGTGTTCTTACTTGACATTTTATTCCGTTTTAATGCAGTCCCAAATTTTGGGTTTTCTTAAATTAAAATTTAAAATAATGTTAATCATCATGAGTTGAGATAAATTTTAATAGTATTTAATTTTGACGTTGCCGTGAAATGTTTAGTTTCTCAGTTATGAATTGTAATATTTAGTTTATTCATTTTGTGTATTTTTGTTTAAATATTTTTCTTACGCAATGGTTTTGATCTATTAATTTTGTAATTTTGCTGTTCCTCGTACTAGTCTGATGATGATCCCAAATGGGCATCGAAAACGTTAACATATTTTATACCTTTGAATCAAGATTAAATCTATTTTGTGGGATTTGACTCTGGATTTATTCAACGACATTTCATTATCATTGACATCATTCTCATCAATCACTTGTCCAACGTAGCAAATCGTTTTCGTTTTGGCTTCAAATTTATCCAAAATAAAATCGCGGAAACTAACCACGTCACTGTCACATAGAATAGTAGGTTCAGGTACGTCTACATCTTCCATTATCACCTGAATCTGAAGATAAGTCGAGATCTTCATCGCTACTTTCAGGACTTAATGAGTTATAATTTACGTTCTTGTCAACGGATTTCTTATTCTTTTTGGGCTTTTTGCATATTTTTCTCTTAGCATTTTCTTTCTTTATAGAGCTAAGTTCTTCTAGTCTGTATTGGTATAAACTCGAGATTGGCCTTTAACTCTCTTTCTTTTTGCATGTTACTGAATTTTGGTAACGGTCTTACAGTTTCTAGGGTAGCATTCACCTCAGGAGTCCATGATGGGCTATGAGTTGTCAGTGTAGACGAAGTTGGTGTTGAGATTATCGTTGGGACAAGTTCATTAGCCTCGGATGTTTGTGGTGGGTCATGAGTGGTCGGTGTAGACGTGGAAGTTGAAGGTGTGGAGGTAATGGCTGGGCCAGGTCTATCAGTTACATAGCCTAATTGCAAAGAAAATCTTCCTTTGTAAAAGCCAATCGGTTCAATGGATAAATGCCGAGTTTCGCAAAACCAGAAGTAATACTTTCTGGCGTAAACGAGTTCATGAAAGCTGTTGCAGGGAGAGCTGGAATATTGTAGATTGTAATTGTTTTGGCAGGGATGGTTCTCATCCAGTCATTGAACGCAATATTGAGAGCTGATGAATATGTAGAAGAGCAGGAAATACATCTGCAGACATCCATCCCAATTTGCTAGCTAATACAGGGCTACCAACTGTGTTTTTATAATTCCACACATTGTTACAAGTTCTCCTCTTTCTCTGGAAACAATTTGACCTACTTCTTTTTTCTGTTTCCGCAATTATTTTTGGACTGGGTAGGAATGTGGTACTGCCTTACTCGTCCAAATTTAGGATTCTATCTGGTGTCAAATTATAACGGCTCGTGACCCTCTTGTAGTTGCCGAAAAACTGATTACCATTTGTAGAATTAAATGCTGTGGCTCTTGCCAGACTTGTGTTTTCGGGCTTTCGCAAACTCAATTCAGGATTTCTTTTCATGAAGCATGGCATCCATTCTACACCTGCAGTTTTATTTTTCAACCAGCATCCGGGACTAGTTAAACTTAAATGAATTGCATAGTCAAATTCCAATTTTCTAGTCTGCACATAGCTTAAGCCATAATGTATTGCAGTAGCTTTGATGAGATATTTGCAAAGCATTTTTCCTGTTCGTCCGAAAATATTTGAAGTCCTTTGTATTTATTTCTGCCTTCGATTTTCAACCTTTTTTGTAAACACGATCGTCTTCGCTCATATTACCAGAGTCAGAACTATTATTATCATTTTCTTTTACTACTATTATTTACTTTATAACATTTGATTCGTTTATGCAACATTGATTTCGTCAAATTATATTTCGATGCTGTTTCCCTAATACTTTACTGGTATTTTAGAACATCCCTAAGGGCATTTGCCACATCTTCTGCAGATATGTTAGGCCTATTACTTAGCCGTTTGTAGTTGCGAACCATTCTAGAAACAAATTTCAATAAATTAAAATAATAGGGAATTAGGGTCGACCAATCAAAATCGTTCTTTAGCATTTGGAGAATAAAAAATATATATTTTCATTAGATATGTATTAAAAAATATTTAATTTTTCATGCAAATTCCCTACAGAAAGAGGTTAGAGTGGACGTCCACTCTAGCCCCACTAGGCTTGTCCACATTAACACCGACACATAATTTAAGACTTTAATATACATAACCAAAAACTGTCAACGTATTTCTTACCGTTCTAACGTGGATTTGAGAGATAATTGTCATATTCTTTTATGACATTACTATCAGAAACAAAATATTGAAGCATGCAGGTGTAATTACCGAAATAGTTTGTCAAAAAAAAACCATACTTTTAAATGTTGGAATGACCAACAACGGTGTATGTATCAAACAGATGACCGAGCTCGTTCAAACTTCACATAGTTATAGAAGGCAGTGTTGCCTACGTTATATATTTTTCCTAGTTTTTTATATTCACTATTAGGCGGAAAATTTGAAGTGTCCACACTGACCACGTGTCCACTCTAGCCCCGGTCTCCCCTATTATAGGGTTCTATATAATATAGACGGGTGAAGGAGGAAGGTAAAAACTTGCGTTCTGGCCGTAGAATTGGAACCTGACTTGAATTGGCTTGGCTATCAGTTTGAATCACGCTGGTAACTGTCCTAGCGAACAGAGTAGCATGATGAATAAAATAAGCAATCTTTTAAATAAGTTTTTTTTTACATACTCGCTCGAGAGAAAAGCTTGAAATATCGCAATTAAGTCCAGCTGGATTTGGATATTTCAAACATACAGATTGCTTCTAATGGATCGATATAGACATACGCGAAAATTTAACCAAAAATATATTTCAAAAACAATTGGCTTTGTTGGTATGACAAAAAAAGGCGGCATTTTTATTTTACGTGTTTAGTTTAAAAAATTGAACGCATATAAATAATATTTTTAGCTTGTCTTTGTTCGGTAAATCTAATGTACTAACCCATTAAATTCAGCTTTCAGACAACTGACAGCAGCGTACAATGAGTAAGTTGATAAAACCGATATGTCTTAAATGTAATAATAACTGTAATAAATTTTATGAGGCACTAGAATGGCTGTTACAACGTCAGATGAAAGCGAGAAATCTCGAAATAAGGGAGTATTTCGAGATTTGATAGATTTTAGTTCGCATTTCGACAATCCTATTTTCGCAAGTCGTCAGTATCTAAAAGGACGACTAAAACAACACATAATGAGTTACTACGATGAATCGTGAAAGAGAAACCAAAGGAGTAAACATTCAGATTCTGTTGCGGTTATCACAGATGAAACTACAGATGCATCTAGCAAATTACAACTCATCATTATTAGCTACATCGTTAGTAGCGAGTCAGTACAAAGATTTTGGAATTTTGTAAATCCTGCCAGCCACAGTGCTGTTTGGCTGCAATTTGAAAAACAGCGACCCTTTAATTAGTGAGTAGTAACGCACCACTAAGCATGTCATGGATAGATCATTAAATGACGTTCAAAAATAATAAAAGAAAATATCCGTTAGCCAACCATATTCCCTGCAACCCCCATAAAATAAACTTGACAATAGAAAGTGCAGCGTCAGTTCGAAT
>JABXWE010045507.1:0-14590 GCA_014611495.1 Limonius californicus
TTTCTTTCTTTTTTCAATTCTTCTCTGTCTTAGTTATCTGGAATCAATGTCTTCCTGCTGCTTGCTTTATGTCGTCAATCCATCTACAATTTGATCTCCCTCCACCTTTCTTTGTTTCTTTCTGTGTCCACTGTGTTATTTTCGTTGTCCGTTTGTTCATAATTTCCTTGGCTATGTGTTGCACTCATCGTCATTCTAATTTTGCCGTGTGTTCAAGGATATCTATTATCTTCGTTTTTCTTCGGATATCTTCATTTCTTATTTTATTTTTCAGACATATGCCAAGCATTGTCCTTTTCGTGGCACATGACATTGATATTTTTGTTTTTAAGAATGTATCCGAGGTTGCGAAAGGCTGCGCATGAGAGTATTATCCTTCCTGTCAATGATTTGTCCTGATTTCCCTTGCGTAATGTTATGGTGTGTCCAAAGTAAATGTAGTGATATTGCAGTTGTCTAGCGTTATTAGTTACATTAATCGCTTCAATTCATAACTGTTGTTTTGTTAGGATGCGTTATAAGACCTTTTTCTGGAGGTGTTTAATTCTTGGAGCAATTCCTGAAGTTCGTAGGGATCACGAGATATGAATATGATCGTTGCATTTGGAAAGTTGATTAGGTATGAACCATCACTTTAAGGCCTTTGTTAACGTTAACGTTAACCAACTTTGTTGAAGTATCTCTTTGTAGGACCCATCCTTGTTCTGCTCTCTTCGTCAATCTTCACCTGTACGGTGCATTTTCATGTAGGTTCTTTAATTATTGCGGAGTACCTAGAGCCAGTTCTAGCATTATCCATAGCTTTCAGTAACGACCACATTGCAATCGAATCGAACGCTTTATGGACGTCTATAAATGCTAAATGGACCGATGCGTTATATTCGGCACATTTCTGTATTACCGTACGTAATGTTTGTAGCTGGCCGTTGTGCTCAATTTATACATAATTTGTCAGAAAAACGAAAAAGGGTGGCAAATTTAACCTAATATAGATATTTATATTAGTTAAAATCAGAGTTGTAATTTGTAGTAAAATTGAATGTGTGATGTTTCTGCAAAGATTAATTTGAAAAATATTTAAAATATCAGCTGACTACATAGGACTATAACAGGTTTTGTAGGTCATGCTTGTTTTCGTAACACAATATTCCAATTTCAAAATAATTAATAATGTCATATGATATACTTTTATATACATTGCAATTTATTTATTACGAATATGAGTCTTGAAAATGAATTTGTCTACTGTGTACCTGTCTCATCTACTGGTACCGCTCGAGGTCAATATGAAAAATGTACTACTGTTTTTA
Source organism: Limonius californicus (assembly GCA_014611495.1). Classification (NCBI taxonomy): domain Eukaryota; kingdom Metazoa; phylum Arthropoda; class Insecta; order Coleoptera; family Elateridae; genus Limonius; species Limonius californicus. The sequence continues at coordinate 1,311 of JABXWE010045507.1, forward strand.
TAACAAATACATTTATGGTGTTTATAATGTTCGTAAAAAATGCCCGCATACGTAATATTTTTCTATGGCGTCTTTTTATAATATCATGTCAAACGAAGATGCGGTCAATCGGACCACGTATTATACTGGTGATTCCCCCGAATACAGATTCGACTGATTCAATAAATATTATTGTTGACGTGTTACGTTATGCAAGATCAAAATTATATTGTACTTTAATACATTTGTTATGTCGTTCTTTATAACAACCTATTTTAAGGATTCCTTCTGCAAACTTTTATTATGAGGTAATTTTTTTTCTAGTACCCTTTCGCTGGGACTTTTCTGGAATTATTTTTTTTTTTTCTGGATTAAATCTAGGATTGTTACCATTCCCATCATTAAAGTGCGTCGACTGCTTTGGTTTCTTAAACAACTCTAAACTAAAATAATTGTAAATACGATGTTTATAAAAGACCAATCTTCGTAAAGAAACATTTTCGGACCCCATATAATAGGTTGCTTAGATTTAATACAGAATATCGTATTGAAAACTACCTATAATCAAAGAGCATATAATTATGCTCTTTGCTATAATGTAATATATATTTTGCAAAAATGGGTGAATCCATCTGCATATGTTTGAAAGATGTGTTTCATTACACTGATAGAATGGGTGGAATGGTATAACAGCGACCGGCCGTGCTACGGAGGGTACGTCAAAGCTGTCGGTCCTCGCTACTACTTAGGTGGCTATATGGATTATTAATATTATTCAATTATGGATGTTTCGGTAGCCAATGTAAGTTGACTTTGCAGTATACAAACTGGGTAAATAGGCATTCTTCTAATGTCCAGCTGATGTGAATATAGGAAAAAAAAGGTCACCCGGAAAAAATGTGGCTGTAAAAATGGGATCAGAATATGTCATCCGGAAAAATTGCCACCGGAAGAAATGTCACTTACTTTAATTTTGATGCTTATAGTTTTAACTCACCTTTACAGAACTGACGGAATATAACGAAATCTTATTTAGCTTCTATTTCTTTAATATTTAATTAATTAATATTAGAAAATTATAATAGTTACAGAAGAATATGACATTAATACATTAAATGGTAAGGTACTTCTTGCAGTTGTACTGGATCTTGTTTCTAAGATTCTCATGCTGAACATTCTATCTCACTTTCATTTGTAATTTTTAAGTGATAATTTATTTATCTAAAATAACTGGATATGACTGGAAATTTTTAAATTTTTCTAAATGAGATATGTGTTAGTGCAAAAACTGCAACCCTCTATCTTCAATAATTTCCCATTTTCCCATTATTACATTGCATTTCTATTTCACTGGCATATATTTCGGATGACCTTCTACTATATCATTTATTCCAGGTGGCATTTTTCCGTGAAATTTATTCTAGGCGACATTTTTTCCGCTGGCATTTATTCCGGGGGGTGATCTTTTGCGATTGCATTTGTTCTGAGTGACATTTTTCCGGAGGCATTTATTCGGTGACCATTTCCGATGGCATTTATTCCGCGTGAAACTTTTCTCCTCTGGCATTTATTCCGCGTGAAATTTTTTCCGATGGCTTTTATCCGGGGTAACCTTTTCCGATGGTATTTATTCCGGGTGACAGTTTTCCGGTGGCATTTATTCCGGGTGACTTTTTTCCGATGACATATTTACCGTGGCGTTTTTCCGTAATATTCTTTTTGGGAACATTACTTTTTGCCAACTGCTGAAGTAGGCAGTTTGGTATATATAGACCAACTGTGTAAAATGGAAAGTAGCTATTTCGTATTTCCCCAATTCTAAATCCTAATCTCTTGTCAGTACCTGAAACGATTATTTAATCTTTATTATTTAACAATAAAATGATTTGGTATTCTATAACGCCAGGCTATATTGTTTTACTGCATAGTAGGGACATGTTGGCACACAAAAAGCTTTCAAGCATTACAACTGCCCGAAATAGAAAATTGACAAATCATTTATATGATACACCTGTGTTAAGTTTAAACCCCTAAAAAGTAGATTTATCCAGATATTTGGTCATAAAATTCGACTATCCATATGTCTCGAATTCATACGAACTTTTACAATTTAATTTTATTCATACATTTCATAATCAACATCCTGATTTATATAGTTTTATCAACATACTGGATCACTTTACTTACACAAATATGAAATTTTGGAGAAGAATGAAATATATTGTACAAAACGCCCAGATTTGACACATGAATTATCAAATAAAATTAACATTATGAACTTACATGTTTGCATTTGTTAAATTTGTTAAATAAAATTCAGAAATATTCATAAAACAAAGAAATATAACATGGGAAAAACAAAGAAAATGTATATTATATCTCTGAATAACTTTTGTAGTGTGTGTTGCAATAAATTCATTTTTTGTGCTATTGTGTATGGAAATATTACATTTTATTTATATTTATATTGTCCAGTTTCCCCAGTTGAACTATTGCTGATTTGGTCTGTTTTACATTTTTGTCTAGTTGGTATACAGCTTGGTTGTAAACAAATTATATTAATGATTGAGCATTGCTTGTCAAAGTTCAGGTATAAATTCAGGTAGCTACTTGCTAAGATTACGTCGTATTCGTTTCTCTTCGGGGAAAAAGGATAGACACGTATTAGTCCGTAACCGCTTTTACAGCTGGATGTTAGTTAAAGACAAATCTAGGAGCATAGCAATGGCATCATGATGATATATGCTTGTAAAATGAAATAAATAATAAGAAATTTATCGTAGTCAACAATATTTTAAATTAAAGGAACTACGAAGTCAAGGTTTACTTAAAAATTAACATTTGCCGAACCCAAGGCATACTTCTGTCTGCACATAAATCTAAACTGAAATTTCCCTGCATAAAAGAAAGTATATTTGGATTTTGCTGACAGGTTAAGCAGCTTAAAAGATGAAGAGTTCTATTTCACTGTCTTATACGAGTACCAGACAGATCGTTTGCTTGTGCAACAGGTTTCCCGTAATATCTTAGTAATAACTATTTTGTCATTCGTGTTTGTTAAGTTTTCCCAATAAGTGACGGCATGTTTCACCGGCTTTTATTGACATCCGTCTGTGTATGCTTACAGAAGTAGTATATTTGAATTAGGAAAGCTTTAAAACTTTTAATACTTACAGTTGTGCTTATGGGTTTTAAAATCTAAAGGAGAAAAACAACAGTGGACTTCCTGGACATGTTTCTTACCCTGCAGTAATGATACAGATTCAGATCTTTGAACTTTGTATATGTAATTGTGTTTCCTTCCTGCACTGACAATTTCGAAATCTCTTTCTATGTTCTTTCTTTCTTCCACTTTCAGAAAAATGTTCATTTATTGAAATTTAAAGAAAATTGTTATTATATTTATTTATTATTTTTATTATAAGCGCTATGGCTTCTCTATAACCAGGAATACTTAACTGTTAGAATCCATTACAAGATTTACGTTATTTTTAATTTTTGAATGGTTCTACAATGGCGTCGCGACGCACATCTATGGGGGATGATAAGACTCAACTGGTAGTTCATTTGTAAACTTTATTCTGCTTATGATGAGCTAACGTTCTCTAAACTTTGTCAACTCAAATGAAAACGACATGTTAAATATTTCTGTATTCACATACCGAATGATAAACTAAATTATAAAACACATCTTCACTTTAGGAACTTTTCACAAATTTCTGCATCAAAGTGTTTCTAAATTTTTTTGTTTATACTTCTATAATATTTGGTTGTTAATGACATTTTGATTAGGAAACGTCAACTAACCTGTAACATAACAAAACAAAATATACACCTTAATTTCTTGTATTAATTTCTCAAAATGTGCTTCTTGAGCTTGGGTACAGAGTTTAAGAGGATTTACATCTGGAGACATTGGAGGCCATCTGACGGGCCCTGTACGTTTAATCGATGATTGAGAAGTCAAACTTCTCAATCAACGGTTTAATCCATTGTTGGATTATCAGAAACTGAATTTATCCCATTTTTCATTATCCACATTTTGCAGTCCATTATGAATATTACCGGTATTTCCAACAGCCGTTGTTCTAGTCTGTCGGAGTCTTTGAAATACATTATACAAATTGTGTCGTCCACATGAATGAAACCGGTATTACCAACAGCCGTTGTTCTAGTCTCTGAAAGTCTTTGAAATTCATTATCCAAATTGTGTCGTCCACATAAATAAAACCGGCATTACCAACAGCCGTTGTTCTAGTCTCTCAAAGTTTTATAAATTCATTATACACATTGTGTCGTCCACTATAAATATCACCGGTATTACCAACAGCCGTTGTCCTAGTCTCTGAAAGTCTTTGAATTTCATTATCCAAATTGTGTCGTCCACATGAATAAAACCGGTATTATCAACAGCCGTTGTTCTAGTCTCTCGAAGTTTTTCAAATTCATTATCCACATTGTGTCGTCCACTATGAATATCACCGGTATTACCAACAGCCGTTGTTCTAGTCTCTGAAAGTCTTTGAAATTCATTATCCAAATTATGTCGTCCACATGCATAAAACCGGTATTATCAACAGCCGTTGTTCTAGTCTCTCGAAGTTTTTCAAATTCATTATCCACATTGTGTCGTCCACTATGAACATCACCGATATTACCAACAGCCGTTGTTCTAGTCTCTGAAAGTCTTTGAAATTCATTATCCAAATGATGTCGTCCACATGAATAAAAACGGTATTATCAACAGCCGTTGTTCTAGTCTCTCGAAGTTTTTTAAATTCATTATCCACATTTTGTCGTCCACTATGAACATCACCGATATTACCAACAGCCGTTGTTCTAGTCTCTGAAAGTCTTTGAAATTCATTATCCAAATGATGTCGTCCACATGAATAAAACCGGTATTATCAACAGCCATTGTTCTAGTCTCTCGAAGTTTTTTAAATTCATTATCCACATTTTGTCGTCCACTATGATTATCACCGGTATTACCAACAGCCGTTGTCCTAGTCTCTGAAAGTCTTTGAATTTCATTATCCAAATTGTGTCGTCCACATGAATAAAACCGGTATTACCAACAGCCGTTGTTCTAGTCTCTCGAAGTTTTTCAAATTCATTATCCACATTGTGTCGTCCACTATGAATATCACCGGTATTACCAACAGCCGTTGTTCTAGTCTCTGAAAGTCTTTGAAATTCATTATCCAAATTGTGTCGTCCACATGAATAAAACCGGTATTACCAACAGCCGTTGTTCTAGTCTCTGAAAGTCTTTGAAATTCATTATCCAAATTGTGTCGTCCACATAAATAAAACCGGCATTACCAACAGCCGTTGTTCTAGTCTGTCAAAGTCTTGGAAATACATTATCCAAATTGTGTCGTCCACATGAATAAAACCGGTATTACCAACAGCAGTTGTTCTAGTCTCTGGAAGACTGAAATGCACCACCAAATATTCGATGAAATCTTTTTGGATATTTAGTTGCTCTAAAACCTTCCATTATTTAACAACAAATAAAATAAGGAAAATTGAGACAGTCAGTCGTTATAGATATATCAAATAACTAATTTTATTATGTTCTTTATTTTCTTAAAGGTCAATTGATATTAAGGTTGTGAAGTAATTATGCCATTAACAATTTGATCCCCTGTAATTTCGTAATTAATTAGAATCGGACCTATATATTCATTAGACATTTTTTCCTCAAAGTGTAAAGTATTTCTTACACTAGTTATGAAACACCCTGTATATAAATGCTTGCCTTAAATACACGAACGGGTGCTTTTAGGAAAGAGTTGGGAATTTTTTTTAAATGAGTAAATTCTGTTGCAATTTTATATTGGTTACATTTGTAAAAATATAGTGCGATGTATACAACTGGTTAACATGTACAATAATGTAGCTGCTGGAAAATGGAACCCAGAAAGTTCGAACCCCAATAATTTGGTCCCAATCAATTAAATTATGTTTAAGCAAAAACGCACAATAGTTTCATATAGTCTGTATACATATTGCAACTTTAAATAGTCTTGATTTATTAATCTAATACTACTTATTTAGTAAACGGAAAAAAGTTCACCTTCCTCAAAAAAAAACACCGAAAAAGTCACAAAGTAGTAATTGGCGAAGAAAGAAAATCACGAATCATAAATCCTGTATAACCGTCAGACAATTAAAGATATACACAGTTGTCATATTTATTAAATGAAATTACTCTATTATTTCTGGACGTAAGTCCTTCAAATAGCATACCAGAATTGATGCCCCCTAATATTCTGAAAATTAGCGGTCTATGAAAAAATCTAATTAGAGATTCAAAATGTACATGTAAATGTTCCTTCATAATGCTCAAACCACTTTGTAGTAATAATAGAAAATTACACCCAAGAAAAAAGACACTGGAAATTTCGATTTTTCAGACCGCACTAGAAATTGAGAATAATTTCGGAAATGTCAATGTGGACCCGAATATTCCTTCTAAAGGTGTAACTTTTGTTTTAATTGTATTAAAGGGAAACAATTCAAAGGGCGCTTAAGTGGTATACAACCCCAGTTGATGTTCAATTTTGCTGATACATTCGCTTAAGAGGATCCCACGTACAACGAGATTTTGAATACAATGAGCGTTAACGGTGAAAATGTTTGGAATTTCATGGTTTACTGTACTGTATTTCGGGCTTACGTCGATCGCTTGTTCTGCAAGCAATGACAAATAATTATTAAAATATGCAGTCTATGTTAATCAGAAAATCTTTACGTCCAAACGTTTTCTTAAGATTAACATTTTTATGGATTATAATTTAAATAAGAAGCTACTTTTTTGGAGTTTTCCTCTATTGGTATTTGCAGGAGTTGCCGGAAAAAATATCACCGAAAAAGATATCACCGAAAAAATGTCATAATAAAAATTTTACCTGGAATAAATGTCACCGGAAAAAATGTCACCGGAATAAATGCCACCTGGTTCATAAAGAAACAGAAGTGTAAGTGTAATAATGGGAAATGCAGGTGAATAATCGAACTGAAGGGTCGAATCATAGGTTTAGCAATTTAGTGGCAACGAAGCACCCTACAATATTTAATTTATTATATAATACAGAAATAGAAGTGAAATAAGTTTTCTTCTATTTATATATCAAAATTAAAGTAAGTGAAATTTATTTCGGGTGTTCTTCCCGTGGTAATTTTTCTGGATGACATTTTTCCGGTGACATTTTTCCCTAGATTAATTTACATGTCGATAAAATGTTTAATTGGTACACTTTAGCCAATTTCTAAATTTCTAGCATTTACGTTATCAGGGGCGCTTTATCCATTAGGCCGACTAGGCACAATATCTAGGGCCTGCCAACTTTTTAAGGTTTACAACATTTCTCTTGAAAAAAATACAGGAACATCCCAACATAAGAAATAAACAGCAAATTTTAATATAAATATTTGTTTAGATATTTTGAATGACAAAAATAGTAATTTAAGTCGTTGCGGTTTTCACCAGCCTTACTGATATAATTACAGATAGTAGTGTAGTTGATGGAAAAAATATCACGGAAAAACAGTCAGGTAAAAATGTTATTGGAAAAATGTAACCTGGAATAGATGCCATCGAAAAAAATGTCACTCGGAATAAATGTCACCCGGAATAAATGTCACCGGAAAAAATGTTACCTGGATTATCAAGGAATAGGTGAAGATAGAACGAATAATCAAACCGAAATTTGGAATCATAAGTTTAGCAATTCAATTTAGTGGGAACGAAGCATTTTACAATATGGCTTCTAATAAGTAAAATCCGCCAAAAATCAATTAAACCAGGCTAGACTCCAAATTAGGAAAATAAAAAGTGACAGAATATTAGCATTTACAGAACCGATTGTAAGCAAGCATTGTGTCAGGAGTATTGCAATGCCATGCGAATGCTTGACCATTTTTTAAGTGCTATAAGTTACAATCTTAGGCAAAGAACAATATTAGATTTACTTTATACGATTTACATTGTTTATTAATATTACTCTTAGTTTTATATACCGAGTGCTTAAATATGATATTATTTTGTAATCATTATAATTTTCTAGTTTTAATTAAATAAATAATATAGAAAGAAAAGAAAAGTGAAATAAGTATTCTTCCATGTATATGTATAACCGTCAGTTCCGAAAAGGCTACTTAAAACTATAAGAATTAAAATTAAAGTAAGAGATTCATTTCGGGTGACATTTTTTCCGGTGACATTTTTATCGTGACATTTTTTCGGTGAAATTTTTTCCTAGATTAATTTGCATGTCGACAAAATGTTCAATTAGTACACTTTTGCCAGTCTCCAAATGCTAACATTTTCTGGAATCGACCTAATTTTTGGAATCGAATCATAAAGTGATGAAATGTTTACTTCTAATAACATATTATTTTATACAATTTTAGCAATTTAAGATTTAAACCAACAACTAGAACACCTATTTATAATAATAATGAATAATAATATGTGTGTATGCAATAAGTACGTGTTTGGTCTTCGTTGTAGTAGATAATTGCTATTGTAAAAGTTACTAACATTTTGCAAAAGTATTTTTGTTTATAATAAACACAATTATTTATAGCACTTACTAAAACTTAAAATATTATTTTTCTTCGCCCATCCTCTAATTTGTTAATTAGATGTGCACTCCCTGTATTTCAATGATATTCATTAAGATACAGATTTTCATTATAACCCGGCGAAACTGAACTGTAGTAGCACCTTGTTTCGTAACCATGACTACATGAGTGTTCATATTTGACAGTAGTTGTGATTGCAAACAATTAGGAGTTGTAATTGTTGTTCAAATAAATTTCATGGTAATAATTTTTTTTATTAAATTGTAGTAATAAAATAGTGTAGGCAACTTGCATATAATCACTATTAATACGCACCTTCGACTCGTGTCGTAAACTTCATACTCATGTATTAATAGCTTCATTATAAGCTCGTTGCATAATATACTTCTATGATTAAGGGCTGTAAATAAAGTTTTTATATTTCCAGCATATGACGTTCAAGGCCACTTTATTCATTAGGCCGACTAGGCCTAGCGCCTAGGGCCTACGAACTTTTTAAGGTTTCCAATATCTCCCTCGAAAAAATACATAAACAAAAAAACAAAGGTATTTCAAAATTAGAAGGAAACAGGAAATTTTAATTTAAAAATTAATTATTTAGATACTTGAATGACAAAAACAACAATTTAAGTCTTTGCGTTTCTCAATAGCCTTGCTGATACAATCACAGATACAGTACAGGTGTAGTAAATATTTTTAGTTTGGTTTATTGTTCTGTTTGCGACACTTTGTACGGGCAAATGTCAAATGTCGCATATTATTTTCAATTGAATGTAGTGAAAGTGGCGACACTATTGTTACTGCCCCATTGTTGATCGTAGATAATTTTTTATCAATTTCATCTTTTAGTAGATTTTTCTTCTTCCTCACTTGTTCCAAAAATGGAGAGATAGATTTTACATGTTATGTTTATATTCGGAAAACTTGTTATGCGTTGATTATTCGACACACAGATGATAGAAATAAAAATCCTTCGGTTTTAAAACTGCTCTGATTATGTTCAACGGATTCAGTAAGCGAACATAATTAGACAGTTACAGAAATCTCCTTATAATAGAGTTGACCTCTTTCTAATAGAATTATTGGTACAATAGGTCTGTGAATTTTTATCAAGTTTGTTCAATCATGCTCCAAACTACTTTGGCGTAATACCCGTTTTTCTTCGGTAAGTTTGAGGGAATAACTTTTCAAGGAAGCAATCGGCCATGTGGCAAAATTTGAACCATTTTTTGAAGAATGAAACAGACACCCTATAGAACTTTAGCACCGAATTGATTATTAAATGTTATGGTTCTTCAATTAGTAGTTGTTATGAGCAACCAAATATAGCGAATCCTTAAAGAGTGGAGAGGGGTAAGATTTAATTTTTACAAAAAGGAATGAGGAAAAGTTTTCTTTGGTTCACATTTGTTATGAACAACCAACATCATGGTATTTTTGAAAAACAGACAGGTAAAATTTGATAATTTCAATTATTACAGCTTTTGCCACCTTCTCCTTGGAAGTTAACAATCACATATCAAATAATTACATCATGCGGCGGCCGATCCTCCCGCATGGAGGTAGGGGGTGAGCATTTTTTTTAAAGAATGCGTCAGCCGGTCATCAGCTGTTCGTCCACGTGAGGCAACGTCTGGCGGTTCGCGAATTGCGATTTAAGCTGCGTGAACGCGTCTTCGCGCAAGTGTGTGCTACCCGACCCTACCCCGGGGGTGGGAGGGTGTCACGTCAAGCCATCACGCGGGACCCGCGAACCTCCCTGCCTACCCTGCCTGCTTGTGCTCAGTTCGCGCTCGTCCGTCGCACGTATTGATCGGCTGGACAAAGGAACTGACCACCAGTCTCCAGTTCTACAAGAAGCACTCATCACCGGTGCTCAACAGATAATTACCGCTTCCTTCAAAAATAGTGAATTCATAAGCGCGAAAAATGCAGCGCGCGCCTGCGTAAAAAACCCGATCTCCGGCTCTTCGTCAACGTGTTGCATTCGTCAAAAGTTGCGGAAGTTTTGTTTGTTTGTTTGAAGTTTTGAGTGTACTCGAAGTTTTTTCGAACTGCGCACTGACGACTGTTTTCATTGGCGGAGCGCTGTATTGCATATAAACAGTAGCACGTGGCGCATTTATGCCGCACGTGCATTTTTAACTGCAACTCTTTTCGCGACTCGGTCCGTGCGCGAATTAATCTTCCTTTGTTTGCGCCCCCGTCCGTGCCGATTTATGTGATCTGATAACGGCTCGGAAAGATATCAGGATGTCTTCGAAGGCTGGAAAACGTCCCCTGCGCTCCTTGACCGCTCATGAAAAATTGGAAGCAATTCGGCGAGTGCACGATGGAGAGAGCAAGGCTTCGGTCGCTCGTGATATTGGAGTCCCCGAATCGACCCTTAGGGGATGGTGCAAGAACGAAGACAAAATATCCTACCTGTCCCGACAGTCCAGTCCCGAGACTGACGAGTCAGCTCCAGGGGTCGAACCCAAAGAAAAGAAGGCGAAATTAGAGGACGTTCTTCAACCTTACAATTTGAGCAAGAAAACCAACGGCGGGGCCCATTCTCCCGGCTCCGATTTCGCGAAGAACGACTTTGACGGCAGTAAACCCCTGAATTTAAATGTCAAAACGGAAGGTTTCAAAACGAGCGCCCCGATGAGCGAGAGGGAGAGAAATAGAGCGGAACTAGCGCGGTTAAGTGTAGAATTAGGGTTAAATCGACCCGAAATGTTCTTGCCGAATATGAATAGTGGCAACAGCCTGTCGGATCTTACCAGCAACATGGGCCTCCTGGCTCAATGGAACAATATATTAATGCAGCACCAGAAAGGACAAAATAATGCTAAAGTCACCGCCCCCGCTGATACCAGTAGTAGCAGCATTGGCACATTTCAGACTCCTCCGAGGATTGACGGCGAACACAAGCAAAAATCCAACAAGACGCCGAAAATAGAAAAACCGGCATCGCTAGATGAATCTGTATGGTACTGGCTGAAAACGCAACCTTCCATGGCTGGATTAATGCAAAGTCAAAATGGGTTGCCTCCCGTGACCGCCGTTTCCAGCACTTCCAATACACCCAGCGTAACGAGTTCTTCCAATAACTACAATGATCCAGTAATTGATCACAACAGTTCTTGGTTCTGGAAATGGTACAAGCAGTTCGCCAATTCATATCCTCTTCAGCAACAACTTCCGGAAAAACCCATCTTATACCAACAATTAACCAAAGACAGAGATAGCTACAACACCGAGAATATAATCGCTCAAGAAAAACCTGCTACAAAAAACAACACAAAGGCACGAGCCGTTCTAGATAATTTGCTATTTAATAACAATAATAACTTGGCCGTGGGCAAAAAAGATGTCAAGGAAGATATCCTGAACCAAAATGAAGCGCTAGAACACGGAGAGAAGTTTCTTGAATGGCTGGAATGTTGCAGCGAACCGTCAGTTACCGCGGTGCAGATTTTGCAGTTCAGATCGTTGTTGAACAATATTAAAAACGGTGCGGATAGAAAAAATGGTGATTTGCAGAATAAAGCGAAAGTGAAGCGTAAATGAAATTGTGAAACAGAACGTGCTGGTTCGTAAGACTTCAGGCTGTTATAAGCTGCAACCAAATTTATTAATTAAGTTAAATAATTATGTAGTTTATGTAAAAATTTTATGTGTGTATGGCTGCGATAAAAGTTCGAGCTCTGGTAGAATTTTTATCGAAGACTGCACCCTAGGATTAAGATTTTCAAGTTACCTAAAATATCATTGTAATAAACTTGATGTATTTTTTTGTGATTTCAGTTTGTGCCCGAGCAAGCGAAACGTATGTTGTGTATGTCAGTACTTAAGGTCGTTTTTTGCCGACCCATTTTTAGACGAGTGTGCCAAATATTTCAAAAAATGCAACTTGATAGTCCTAATTTGCTCAAACATGTACCTACTCATCGTTAATGATAACTCAGTGTTACTGTAATAATTATCCACAACAAATGATTCCTATTTTTGATCTCTTACATGGTAGATTATTTGCCAAAGTATATCATTTTTGTAAGTTTACTTTTCCATCTAATTGGACCAATTATGCCGCAAGTGAAAAATTTCAGTTACCGTTAGTAGATAGATGAAAAATGGAACCAATTCGATAAAACAGTTCAAAGTTCACTTTGTTCCGTACGAAATGGATTTGTTTTCGTATTAGATCCTGCTAGGGGAAACTGTTTACGCACTACATTTCTTTATTATGATCTCTGATTGTATACAGGGTGTTTTATATTTATCTTATAGGTACATTTCTAACATGCTTACGTACGCTCTGTGTACCTATTATTTATTTCGCATAAATACCTGATGTGTATATTATTGTATAAAGTTAACGGATATTTTTGTACGAATATTGCAATTCAAATAAATTTTTTCCTCGCCATTATTTTTCTTTCTTTGTTATAAAACTACAATTTTGAAATATGTATTAAGCAAAATGTGGTAAGTAATAGGTTGTATAAATAGTAAATAAATCATGTTATCAAAAAACAACAAATATATCGATGTAATAATGTGGGCATTACAAAAGCATTTAGCAACATAGATAATATATATCTTTCTTTTATTCTTTATCAGTTCCTCTTTTACCTTACGGTGTCGAGGTTGATCTATAAACAATAAAATATCTTATGAACAAGGTGTTTTGCAAGTTACTTATTAGAAAGGATTAAAAT
>JABXWE010045508.1:0-10321 GCA_014611495.1 Limonius californicus
GGAGACGGTGGTTTAAGTAAATAAACTTTGGAAAACCCCTTACCACCCCGATATTTAGAACACCTAAATACGTATTTTGACAACTAAGCTGCCATCTTCACTAGGAACTTGAACTAACTAAAGTAACTTGGCTGAGGAATACCTCTGAGGTTAATCCTTCACCAAGACAACAATTGAAGTCTAAGAAGATGGCAACTTAGTTGCCGAAATACGTATTTAGGTGTTCTAAATATTGTGGTGGCAAGGGGTTTTCCAAAGTTTAATTAAAAATGATGAAAATGGTCACACAAGCAAGCAGATAGTGCAGAAATATTATAATATACGTACTAAATCAATAACTAGTTTTTAATTTGTGTAATTATTATAAATTGTGTAGGTTTATTTATAACATTCAGTTTACGATTATTATTTAGTTTTAGAACACACTGCGTAATTGTTGATCAGTTTGTATAACTTATTTGTCCATAGACGTGTTGCCTGCAAAAAATGGTTTTTCCTCGTTTTCAACTATACCAATTACAAACGCAATGAATTTCTTCTTCCTCATTCTATGACGCTACAGTCCAAATCGCGTCTAGGCCTCTTCTATTTTCCTCTTCCATTTCCTTCTGTCGGCGGCATATGCCTGCTAGACGTTTACTCTTAAGATATGTTCAGTATCTTTGTCGACCTGTCTTTCCTCTCTCTTGTTGGGTCTATTTCTTGGTTTTCGGCCATTCATTTGTGCTGCGAGTGTTCTCTTTGGGTTCCTACATTTTTCATACTTATGACATATCCAGCTCATCGTAGTCTGCCCATTCTAATAAATACTTTGGCAGGTGGTTCTTTCAGATGTCGGTATATTTCGTGGTTATACATGATCCTGCAAATTCCGTTATCATTTGTTGGAATTTTTCTTACAAGTGTATCAATTGCATTCACTGCACTTTGGATGAAAATCTGAGTTTTGCTTCCGTAACTTAGTATAGAGCATGCGGTGGTCTTATATATCCTCAATTGGGTGTTTCTGCGTATATCTCTTGCTTTGAAGATTGGAAGTAGGGCACAACATGCTTTGATGAATTGCTTCATATTGAATAAACTGCTTCTATGAGAGATATTTATAAGAAAAGTTTAATTTCAGCAGTTTCACATAGAACCAATAAATGTATATGCCATATAATTAGTATGCTGTTTTAGTACAATGATGGATACTTTATAACCGAGATAATTATCATTTATATTATTAAAAGTACAACTACTAAAGTCACCGGTGTTGCTAAAAATATTTTCTTTTTCAGGAATTATGACCCTCACGCGAACACCGTGTGAGCTCGACAAGATGAGCCTTTTTCAAGATCTCAAGCTCAAACGGCGCAAGGTTGATTCTAGATGCAGTAGCGACGGTGAGTTTTTCTAATCAACATGCGCCATGTACTACATAAAGCAGCCAAAGCAGACCAATTTCCATTGATATCAATGAAAATCGTATAACTAAATATAAATGGTAGAATAAAAGCAAGGCCACTGTTTTGTGGGAGTTGTACGAGAATACCTGATAAGAGGAACCATTTTCAAGATTCTCGTTAATACCGTGGTTAATCATAAACTAACTCCTAATTTAAATTGTAGAAATTTCTTCTATAGAATATAGTTTTGTACTGAATTAGAATATATAGGGGGTGTTGTGAGTAAACGAAAATTCGCATTATGAATGCATCATTGAACACATGTTAAATAGTAGTTTTATGAAGATGTATTAAAGTTAGGTAATCAGTTAACAATAAAACTGTTCTGCGTGAATTATGTATATGTACAGTTAAACTGAAGCACATCCATAATATTTAGAACTAACATTTACTAGCAATTCTGTAAACAAATGATCAAGTTAGAGAAAACGATAGGAACATCGAACGTTACTATAAATCTAAAATAGCATCACTTCTTTATATCTATTAAATTGACTTACTTAACAATTATATATTTTTGATTATAGTACTTACTGTGTATTACTTTCGTAATTGTAAACTTTGCAGTATAACTCCTCCTCCTTACTTTTGCCAATACTGAATCTTTACATGAATATGGGTAAATATTAAAATTGACTCGAATTGGTTATATTTTATGTTACGTAAACAATTCACAGTCAATATAAAACTGTGATTATTTGTCAACCATATAACGTTTTTGCTCTATTCTAGTATAATAAATTGTTAGTGCAGAGAGTTTTCTTCTATTACTATTACTATTTCGCGCTTCTACATCTAGCGGTTAGGTGTAAACTAAGCTCCAGGCCCAGATATGATTACAGCAAATGTGCTTAAATCAATGCTAGTAAGTGGTGAAGAATCCATCTAGGAACTATTCCTAAAAATTTGGCGAATAACAGACTGGTCTAAAGATTGAGCCACATCATTTATTATCCCGCTTTATACGAGAGAACCGTTGAGTATTGTGGCAACTTCTGATTTTTACACTTAATCACACATGTCAGAAAAATTATGCTGTATATTACACATTCAAGGCTACAACCATTTTCGCTCAATCAACTTGTACCAGAGGAAGCTGGATTTGGAGGAATTAGAGAACAATCTTTAAACTTGCGCCAGCTAATAGAAAACTTAAGAAAATATTATGTGCCAATCTATATATGCTACATTGGTTATTGTAAAGCACTTGTTCCGCAATATTTAGTTAACCTCATTAAAAATGTAGACTACAGCATGGTTCTGATAAGATTTCACAATCGTTACTCCACAAAATGTGTCCTGTCATCCCCAAGTAAAATATATACGAGGCTGTTGGTCGCATAGCCCAATGCTGCTGGTGCCGATGAATCGGTCGACAAAGTTAAGCAACGCAGGCTCAGGTCACTACTAGAATGGGTGACACGTTTAGTGCTACAAAAATAGCGACCCGCCGTACTTCCGAGGGCACGTCAAAGCCGTCTGTCTCGGATACCACTGCGGTGGTAGTCGTTAGATCGTCAGAGGCACTAGTGCGACCTGAAAACTCTGACACCAGGTTCTAGCACGACTACACGAATTACATTAGGCTAGTACTAGAACGGTGGAAGAGCGGAATCTCTCTCTATTAGCGGTACAAATTTTACTAAGCTATACTATACTGACAACATTCTCCTAATTGTTAAAAAAACGAAAATGAACTGCTAACTTTTATAGAAAGACTGACAATCGTCAGTATAGAATACTGTCTTTAAATTACCGCCAGACAGAGTAAAATATAATAGGCTTGCTCTTCGCTTCATTGGAGACTATGTTGTAGCCAATAGCTTTATTTATCTACGAACAATTATAAAAAATGACGACAACGGCAAATTAGAAATCGGCTGGCTTATACAATTGAGAAGAATAGCCATGATTCAACTGACTAGAATATGGAATTCTCCTGACATAGATCATAGATTAATCTAGTGCAAGTCCTCGATTTGTTAGTATACGAATATGTATCCAAAACCTAGACCATGCGTGTAACAGATCGATGACGTTGAATATCAGGTGTAGGACACTTGGACAGTTCGTAGAACTAACAACTTTATACTTAAGGAAATACGCTCCAAATAGAAATTTTCTACCTATCATCTATGGAAGTATATTAAAGTTTTTTGATGACAATTCCAGAAGTGAAAATATAAAAAAACTCACAGTCCAAACTCGGCTGATCACTATGTCGATGGCTGAACACTACAGAACCATTGCAAGAGGCTAATGTTGAAGAAGCTATGAGAAATATCTCCAATCGCGAATGCTGGTTTACTTTAGTAAGAAGAGAAGCAGCTAAACTAGAAAATTAATCGTAATCATCTTCAGTTTGTCAAAATGGTTGAATTTGAAAGAGCATTGTGGTTCTTCAATTAGCCACTCCCAACTTGAATATTTTCTAGTTTTTTATTTTGTTTGCGTTTTTTTCCTTTTCTTATTCTCGTTATAATTTAGGTTGCTGTGCGTTTTTCAGAATAGAGGCTTTCATAGCTTTCCGCCTCACTGGTTAGAAAATCCATTTCTACTCCTAAGCCCGTACTCTTTACAAGTATATTATGTTTTGTTTCATTTACTTCTCTCGGATTTATGTATCCGTTCGTACTGAGCTGTTCGTACGATGGGTGCAATAATTTGATTGATGTCAGTTTTTATGATCTCTTGTTATCAATTTATTTTCCCTTCTTCATCTCCGTGTGGCTCACTGTTAATCACGTGTAATGAATTAGTTTTCAGTCATATTCGCCTTATATGATAGATTGTTTCGTTTGGATTTATTTTCACTTACTTGTTCAAGGTATTTCAATAATTGGATTGGTTTGTTTCTTCTAGTTCCTCAGCAGTGTCCTTTTGACCATTGAAAGTTAATTAGTTTCCTCAATTTTCTATAACTTCCTTCGTATACCTCATCGTCATTTTTTCTCTTATCAACTATGTTTCGTATACTCTTACTACGTACGACATATTCATTTAATTTGCAAGTATTTCTGTCATATTTTTAATCAATGTTCCTAGTTTCAGTGACGTGTATGTTTCAATATTTTTGGTACTTTTCTAGCTGTCTGCAATAGTTTACATTCCATTAGATCGCTTGTTTGTTTTAGTTTTCTTTTTATTATCTTCAATTACTTGCTGCATCTGCGGTGTCACTCTTTTCATGTCCTGATTAACTTAACTTGATTGGTTTTTAATTTCTATTACCATAATACTGCATTGTTCTGTGTTTTTATTCACGTTTGCATGACATACTATCCAAATTTTATCTACTTTGGTTCCATTGCAAAAATAACATTTTATTATATCAAATCAAACATTGTGTAATTGCAGAGAAAATGCACATATACCAATGAATTATACAGTGCTTCCCAAAAGTAACGGATAAATTCTATAAAATCGTTGAGAAAAATATTTCATAAAAATGCTCGGATACGTCGATTTTTATTTTTAAATGGTCATTTAGAGATGTAATTTTCAACCCCCCACCCCTCAACCCCTAAGCCCTAGCAACTCCAACTTTAAAATTTCAAATAGCAAAGTACCCCTTATGATACCTCATCTGATAGCTTTCTTTATGCTGAATACAACAAAAAAAGTTTTTCAAAATCGGTTGATAAATAACGGAGATATTTACCAAAATGTATTCAAATGAAAGTGTCAACATTCGAGCAGGCGATGATACAGCTCTAGCAATGAGTGTTAAAACAATTGAAGTTTATGTTCTCAGTACGTCCTGTAAACATTGAGATGGGTTTTGAGAAAGTAAGGAAAAAATTTTTTCATTTCATAAAAAAATTTTTTTTTCACAGAAACAAAATTTTTTTTTCATCCAAACTAAAAAATATTACATAAACACGTTAAAAACATGAAAATGTACTGAGTACGATAAACTTCAATTGTTTTTATCACTCATTGCTAGAACCTTATCAACGCCTGCTCGAATATTGGCACTTTCATTTGAATACATTTTGGTAAATATCTCCGTTATTTATCAACCGATTTTGAAAAACTTTTTTTGTTATATTCAGCATAAAGAAAGCTATCAGATGAGGTATCATATGGGGTACTTTGCTATTTGAAATTTTAAAGTTGGAGTTGCTAGGGCTTAGGGGTTGAGCAGTGGGCGGTTGAAAATTACATCTCTAAATGACAATTTAAAAATAAAAATCGACGTATCCGAGCATTTCTATGAAATATTTTTCTCAACGATTTTATAGGTAGAATTTATCCGTTACTTTTGGGAAGCACTGTATAGAGTTTCACAGTTGTCGAACTACGTAATGAACGAGAATCGAAGAGCTTTGCATATAAACTTTATTTTATAAAGCACCGACATCTCTTCACGTAAACAAAATTAAACGGCCGTCTATTTGACCCCTTTTATTTTTGTACGCTCGTTACATATATTCATATAGCGTGTTTTGCTTTTGCGTTTTTGCATGAGCCTACGGAACCCTTTGATATTAGTGATAGTGCTGCTGATAATATGGAAATTCTTATTAGTATCAGCGGTGAAGAAGCTGACGTTGGAAATTTAAATTTCTGCGACAAACCCCTAGTTTACAGTTATGGACTTATGAAAACTTATAACAGACAGAATATATATAAGAGAGAACAGTAAATTTCATAAACTGGAAAATAAAGAATGAATAAAAGATATTATCTAATTTTATTAAAACTTGTAACTTCCAACAACAGAAGACATGCTGTAACGGATCAAAAAACAGATTGCTTGGTCGGACGTTGTTTAGTGACACTAACGTGTTTAGTATGGGATTTCGGTAGATACGCTATAAGTAAACAATAGCATGTACGTTGTGGGAAGTGAATGTATTGTTCGATTACGGCAAGCACATTTCCACGTTTTGAAGATCACACCGTCTATGAAGAAAGATTGATACTGCTCTAGATATTCTTGTCTTTTGTAAGGCAATATGTGACATCAGCAACTGGCCATCAATGATATTAGTAATTGTTTCTTACAATCAAGATTCGAAGGCAGAAATATTTTAATATTTACATCCGAATATTCCTCAACATAGACGATGCATATTATTACTGTACACTGTACAGGTATACACAAATTCGAAAATAAGGAAAAGGAAAATCATAGTCTTTGGTAAACAATAAAGTTTTTTTCGTGATACATTTTAAAAATAAGAAATTTTAAAAAGGAAGAAGTACTGTAGAAAAACGGACTTATCTTTGTTGAACTTGCATTCTCCATATTTAGGTTTAGATTTATGATTATGCTCCATACTGAAAGTGCATACATTTGTAGAATTTCCTAGTACCCCATGTTGAAATATTTACGAGAAACAAAATGCACGCGTATAAGGTCCAAATGTTGCAGAGTATACATCTACCTGTTTGGCATTGCCTTTGCAACCTATGAAGGTGGCCGGTTAATTCAGATGGGTTACATCGCCACTTTCAGCAAATAAGGAATGCATATGTTTCATTACCGGATTTTATTTCTTCTCCAATATGATAGATATGATAGAGCTGCAACTAGACTTATAAATTCGTCACAATACTACAAGTGCAGTTCTTTTTATAGAGGTATCAGAGGTATAGTGTCGAGTATATAAACTATACTATTCCATTGATGGTAACTTTAATATTGAAACGACGAAAAATGGTTAAAATGTACAATTTACAATTTATTTGGTCTACTCAAGGCAAGGCAAACATATTTTTAATGAAACATCCGGTATATTTCTACATTCTTGACTAATAGAGAACTACATAGGTAATATAGGTTATTGGTGGCTATACGTTATAGTTTCTGTGTTATTGTTTGCATTATTCAAATTTTTTATACAATAATTTGATCACATTGCTTTTTATTTCATTCTGCAATTAATTTTTGTAATATAGTAAAACATTTACATGAACGCCGAGTAGCCCAGTGATAAGAGGGCAGGCTCGCAATGCGAAGTCCTCTGTTCGCATATTGGGATAGAGAGAAATTTTGCTGTAATTCCTAAGGTCGGTATCGAGCTCGGTAACCATTCAACGTTGGGTTACAGTTAACGGCGCTTCTCCTAACCACTGGATGAGCATGAGAAGTAACAAGCCCACACACAACATCATACATACAATTAAAACAAATAGTGAAAATGTAGAGAGCGAATGTAGTTGAGGGGAGCGGGAGGAGCGTGATGCAAGTCCAAATGAGACCCATCATCTTCAATTAATCCCGAATGTATGAATGGCAACCTCGACACCGTAAGGCAAAAGAGGAATTGAAAAAGAAAGCAAGAAAGTAAAACATTTGCTAATATTGAGTTAATTCGTAGATTGAGTAACTCTTGCAAATTCATAAACAGAACACCTTGTGTGTTATATTATATTATAGTTTGATAGTGTATTAAATTATCTTTAATTTGTTATAAGGTATCGCATGTACAGTTAAAATAAATTCTTGGTAGAATATTAGAGAGTTCATTTGTAATTTTGCATTTTTTCTGAATTTTTCACTTAAAAATGGGAAGGTTTCAGAGGATGCTTATGTCCAGCAGTGGACGTCAAATAGCTGACAGAGAGAAAAGGGTTTTACACGAAAAACCAAGTGTGATTATGGAATAAAAATATTTTTCTGTCTCCCCTTTTGGTTTTGTGGCCTGTAAAGGCTTCCGCCTTTTCAATAACTTTCCCCATCCTTCTGTGTTCCTCCATTTACCATTTTGAATTCATTTGTTTTTATAATGTTTCTTCAATTTCTTGCCTCCAGCTTCTCCAGGGTCTGCCTCTCTTTCTGCGTTCCTTGGAGAGCTATTCCATAGCATAAATGTCCATGAACGTTGTCAAAGCATGGTAAAGAAACCGGACGATACTATCTCATTTTAATGAGCTCTTCCTTCTACGTAAGATGAAAAAGGGAGAACGAATGTTTTGGTTATCAGGAACTTTAAAGATGTCCGATTTATATTTTTTAGACCCTTTTAGTTTTGAAAGAGATGGGTAATCTGTCTAAGTGCTAGGGAATAATTGGAAAACCACAATCTACATCTTGCTTATTCAAAATCAAAGACAAATATCCAAGATACGCAGCAGGTTAAATCACAAATACCGTCATCTGCTACATGTCTCAACTGAATTTTGATCACTTCGGCTTATCCATTGACTGCAGTGGTTTCGGTATTGCATTTACAGCTATCATTGAAGATCTGCTTAGGGTGAAATAAAAGATAATGATTTGTATCTTGTATAAATTATTTTTATTTTTCAATACTATTATTTCTTTTAACGTCAATGGACGAAACTGTGGTTCTTCAAGGTTTACAAAGTATTCTTCAACTAGGTACTTCTTTAATGTCTTCATTTGATCAAAATATATTTCCAGCGAGAAATTCTTTCAGCCGTGGAAATCAGATGGAGCAATATCAGATGAATAAGGTGAAGAAGGTTTCAAATCCCAGTTTAATTTGCCGAGTTTTGTTTCGCGTGCATAGTTTTAATGAAAATTGCTGTTTTTTTTTCGCCAGACCTGGTGTTTTTACGAATATTTATATTCAACTAAACCAAAAGGTTAGCGTAATGCTGTCCCATAATTGTTGACCCATTTGAAAAATAATAGTGTTTCTATTCTTTTGTTGATATTTTGTCTCGCGGGTATAGTGGTAGTTCAAAGTTATATCTGTGGCTAGATAGAGGCCCAAACTCATTGCTATTCTTCTTAAAACGGCCAAATAACTATTAAGAAATTCGTATTTGATTATATATTTCTGGTCAATTGCTGGCAAACGCATCTTGTCAATCCTCTACAATCATATTATGGACTTTGTAATTATTTCACTTTTTGGACGTACACTGGGAAGTTTTAATGATTATGTTTATATCCAATCAAAAATTATGTTTTTGAATGGGTAATGAATCTCCGTTCCTGACATGGTTTTTAACGGTATCTTTAATTTCCGGACGATATTTAATTTTTTCTATTTTGTAAATGAACACCTACATTTTTGTATCTAACGCCTCTGTATAATAGCATTATTACTGTGTTAATTTTACAGGAGTAATGTGATATATTACCCACTAGTGAGAGAATATTCAAAAAGTTACTGGTGAGAGAATGTAGAAAGTATCCATGAATAACAAAATTATATTCAACACTATTTATTGTTCAAATTAATGTTCACATTGATATTTAATAAATCGTTCTTGTTACATTGATCGACAGCAATATCAGAAACAATTTTTGTGAAACTAATGTTTAGTATTATATTATAAAAATCAGGAAGATTTTGTGTAAAAATTTCTTATTGTCAACAAATAGAAGAATACCTACCAAAATTATCATTCCATGGCATACCCATTATACTGCTTTCTGACAAACGGAAAAAGTAATTTGTTAATTTAACTTTCTCATTAAAATGATAATTACCTCTGTCCTGGTTAAGAAGATGTTGGATAAAATTTTGTATTGCACTCGTGTGGAATGCATATTAGACACTTACTTTTTTCTATTATGACTAATATGCTACATTCCATACTTATCCAATAAATATCTATTATTCGAAAACTATACAGGGTGTCCTTTAAATGCCTTAAAAGCTTCAGGTAGAATTTTTCCTTTATGAATACTTAATACAAATCTTCAAAAAAAAGTAGGTATTTGGAGCTTAGTTTTCTTGTACGAGAGTGTTAAAGTTCATATCTTTAAAACAGAATTCCATGGAAACAATAACGACAACTTTAATGTTGCACGTATCTGCCGATAAGTGACTGACTGCCACTTGATTATGTAAAGATTAATATTGAGTTGATGCTCTAGTTGCTCTTCTGGAAGTACTGTTAAAAATGATAAATTTCGTAAATACTACATTTGACAACAGTGCAAG
>JABXWE010045509.1:0-21659 GCA_014611495.1 Limonius californicus
AATTTCAGTATCTATTTCTAACGATTTTCATTTTGGTAATTTTTCTTATATAACAGGAATATATTTGGTTTTTTGAAAGTTTGTAGTTGATAATGTGTGGTCAAACCAATTTTTGATATCATTTAAAGTTTAAATCATTTATTACGTTCGTTTTTAGATCCCACCAATTCCCATCTTGATAGGAAACAACCGTGTTAAGTGTAAAACGGATTATGGTATCAAAAGAATTTAATTTTAGTAGATCGTATATATATATATATATATTATTGTGATATCGTATTGGCAGGTGATGGTGCTTTAACATTTTATTTTTCTTCAATAAACTTTATACTATTGATAATAAACCAGGGATGATGTTGATTTGGAACTTTCTATAATCTGTTACTTTTTCGGCTCAAATCTATTCAAAAGACATATTTCAGATCATTTATTTATTTATTTTTAATATTTGGTAAATCTTATCCATAATGTGAGTTGTACCGATGGTTGTTGTTATTATGTAAATTATTTATAGATAGGAGGTTGTGTTTTTTAATAATTTTTGATCATGATTGATAATGGGAAAAAATGAATTTTATTGATTAGTTACGAAAAATATTAATAAAAATAAAAGCTGTATGAATTTGTTCCACTGATAAAGTCTTAAATTATTATTTATTCTATTAAAGAAAGTGTTTGTAAATTGAAAGCTGTAACAATTTAAGTTCTTCGTACAAAAAGTTATTATTGTGATCTTACTATATTGAAATTTGTTATGGATATTATATGGACTGCTGAATAAATTACTATTGAACGGCTGTCATATTTTATTTAAAAAGTCGTTCTTAAATAAGAAAAGTATTTGGAGATTCTGCTAAAATTTATAAAACATCCAAGAGAAGTTGTTCGAGCCGAGGTTGGTGTTTATGTGGATTTGGACTGCAGGTAGAGGAATTTTGGTGTAATTTGGAGGGGTTGACTGAAGAAGAAGGAAGACGGCTAGTGTTTGTGACAACGAATAAAGGTGGGTGACATTTTAAAGTTATTTGACAATAAAGTGAAATTTCAATTGTGCCATTTATATATTTAGACTGTAGTTTTAAAATTTGTAAAACCAAGGGGCACTTATAAAATGGATTTCAAAATTAAAACTTCATTATTGTGTTTTGCCGTACATTCCTTAGTTTTCTAAATTAAACAGTATTGCAGTGAGTTCTAAAACAGCATTTACCCTGAGAGTCTTTTATAGCCGTGGTATAGATTGTGAGTTACCTTCACTAATTTTAATACGTAATTCATAGTAATTTCCTTCTTGGTTTGCTGAACGTATTAAATAAGGTAAGGGGGTATACTACTATAGCAATATATATGTATATCTATCGCAAAAAGCAACGGACCAACACAGTTCCCCGTGGAGCTCCATATTTTACAGTACATTTTTTACTTTTAACTGAGTTTAACTCAACATATTGCTTTCTATCACACAAATAACTTTTCATTAAATTTAAAACAATGCTTCTGAAAACAATATTTTCTAATGTTCTTATTAAAAGTTCATGCTTTACAGTATCGAAAACCTTGGCGAGATTCAAAACACACCCATTGAGTAAGTTCAGTTTTTAAAACTATCCGTAATCATGGAACTTAAGGGCAGAATAGCATCTTGTGTAGATTTTCCTTCTTGAAAACCAAACTGTTTCACGGAAATAATGTCGTTCTTATTTAGATATTTGGTTACTCAATGTTTAATATTTATTCAACAATTTTGGCTAAATTAGTGATAATAGATATTGGAGTATAATATAGGATATTTGACTTATCTCCCTTCTCAATGAATTGCGCAATGCTACATTATTATTATTTTGTAATGTTGGTACTTTCTCACTGAGTTTCTGTTAACAATTTTCTCCAGTTTAGAGTTTATGGAAGAATTATTAAATAAAATTTAAAATACATATCTTAAATTCATTAGGCTGTTAGAATAACAAAGTGACAACTGCATTCCTATTAAAACTGATACGTAATCAGTTGAGTAGGTTTTGTTTCCTTTTGGATAAACATTAAACCGTTAAAATGTATTTTGCTATTCTAATTTTGAACAGCTGCTATCCTGATTGTGTTCTTAAATAAGTCTATAATGTCCAAACGGGATTCTACCAATAAACAAAAAATATACAACTGCAACAAGTGGCCAAAGATCTAACTTTGTGTGTATATGAGAATGATGGGCATTATACGGCTATTAAGTCTTACGGCTCTTCACACCGACACTTTAGATGTTAAAAGAATTTTTTGAGTAAAAAATATGATGCATATATGGCTGACGCAGAAATATTAACTAGCGAATGACTCAGGTGATCCTTTCTCATTTCTCATTTTGCCTTTTCAGAAAGTCGGGCCAAATAGACAAGGAGTAAATTTTTCTAATATAAGCCTTTAATTTGTCGGTTGCTCAGTCCTAGTTAATATAGATCGGCAATTTCGCAGCTTTGTATATTGGCATGGAAGTTGATGGTTACTTTTTTGATGTACTCTTCAATTGTGTCCGTTTTTAACTCTCGGAGATGTTGGTTCTTTGAAATAAACCAGGGCGCATTAAGCGCTGTCCTAAGCACTTTGTTCTGGAGTACTTGGATTTTATGAAGGTTTGACTTGGACGAGTTCCCCCATACCATGCTTGCATACACCACCAAGGGTCGAATTAAGGATTTATAAAGAATTAACGTACAGTCTGTTTTGAGGTTTGATTTTAATTCCAGGATAGTCGGGTATCAAGGCGGACTGCGAGATATTTTGCAGCTTCTTCTTTTGATTTCCATTGTATGGCAGTTCCATTTACCATCATCAAGGGAGGATGTTAATTTTTCTTAGCGTGAAGATTTTCGCTACACATTTACTGTTATTAATTTTGAGATTCAATTGTTTAAACCATTTGCAAATTGTGTTTATAGCTATCTGGAGCTGACTTATGGCTTCGGTTAGATTTTCCTCTTGTGCCAAAAGAGATGTGTCATCCGCAAACATCGCTAGGTTTACTTTAGTTGGTGGAACATCGTGCATGTAGACATTGAACAGGATAGGTCCTAGAATACTACCTTGAGGTACGCCCGCTCGGATTTTCTTAGTTTCGGAAATTTCGTCGTGGATTTTAACAGCGAAGCTACGGTTGTCAAAGAAGGAGAATAATGTTGCTTTCAAGTATTCTGGTAAGTCGAGTCGTAGAAGTTTATATTTAAGCCCGTGGATCCACACTCGGTCAAACGCTTGGGAGATATCGAGGAACATCGCCGTTGTGTATTTCTTTCATTCGGACCCTTCTTCGATGAGGTCTGTGATTCTTTGGAGTTGATGGCAGGTGGAATGGCCGCGTCTGAGTCCAAATTGGAATGATGGTATAATGTTCAGATTTGCAACTTGATTATTTAGTCTTATCAATTTTATTTTTTGAATAATTTAGATAGAAACACTAATTTTAAAATCTGGGTATTGACCGGCATAAACAATAACAAAAAAAAATTTGGTTTGGTTCTCTCTTCGCCCCTCCTGGAAGAGGTTAACCAGGCATCAAAGTTTTCTATTTAAATACACTTGGAATCATTCATTTAAAACAAAGGAGCAGATCACTGATTTGTTTTAAACTTTATACTCAAAATAAACACTCTTTCCAACAATTTTTAAATTTTTTGTTGTTAACTTGTTGGAAGTAATCAACTTATGGAATATTATAAATAGATAAGTCTTCCTTAAATATTAGTTTACCACGACACTGGGTTTTTGATGCCTCAAGTATACGAATATTATCTGAAACTGGAACTGTATCTACGTCGTCTTTAGGCGCTGGCCACAGAAATTTTTGGCCACGTACTTTTCTCAATATTTTACATTAATTTTATCATTATTTGTATAAGAAGGTAGTCTTTTAAGTTTTTACAAACGACCACTAGGTGGCGCTATTTAGATGTGTCATTATTATTTTCGTAAAATTTGACATTTGGTATTATGAAACCAGTGACAACTTAGAAATTAACCAAGTAGTTTCCAAGGTTTCCGTTAGATGATTTTTATCGATTTTAGTAAAGGCCTAACTAAACAGTAATCCGTAGAATCGTATCGTTCAACTTTTGGTAATGAAGCACCATCAGAAAAGACTGTTTACAATTGGTTTGCAGAATTTCGTCGTGGTAGTGCGTCCATCAATGAATTTCGTGAAGTTTGACTAAGAAATCAGTTGTTATTCCAAAAAACATGGATGCTGTGCGCAACATGATTGAAGAAGATCGGCATGTGACTTACAGTGAGGTAGAGGCATTCTTATGCATATCGAGGACTGTAGTACATTCGACTTGCATGAAAATTTAGCTGTGAAAAGGTCTGTTCCCGATGGATTCTGCATAATTTGACCGAAGCTCAAAAAAGGATCGGGTTAATTGGTGTCAGGAAATGCTCAAAAAAATTGACCGAGGACCTCCAAAATTCGTATACAACATCGAAACTGGTGACGAAACTTGAATATATTCGTATGAACCGGTAACTGAGCAACAATCCGCTGTTGGGGTGTTCCAATATGAACCGAATCCCACAAAAGTTGTTCGTTCACGAAGCACTTCCAAGAAAATGATCGCTTGTTTCTTCGGTTGTATTGGACATGTCACAACCATTCCTTTAGAGGATCTAAGAACAGTTAACGCTGAATGGTATACAACAATTTGCCCACCAGAAGTCGTCGACGAAATCAGAAAAACAACTGAAAACGTCGTATCATTCTTCATCATGACAATGCCAGCTCTCACACAGCACGTCCAACTACTGATTATTTGAAGGAGAAAACATCGAATTAATGTCTCATTGCCCGTATTCACCTGATTTATCGCCTAACGACTTCCTTGTATACCGGAATGTCAAACAGAAATGCGTGGACAGCGGTTTTCATCATCTCGAGAAGCTGTCGAAGCCTTTAAAAACCATGTTTTTGAGATAGCAACTTCAGAGTGGCAAAAATGTTTCGAGAATTGGTTTGAACGCATGCAAAAGTGTATAAATCTTTAAGGCGAATATTTTGAAAAGCAACAAAACAGCTCGTTCCAAAAAAAATTTTAATTTCTAGTTTTTGTAAAAACTTGAAAGGCTGACCTCGTATAACTTTAGTACTTTAGTAGTAGTCCAACGCAATGTTTTATAGGTTTTTGGTATGGTAAACAACGATTGTCCAAGAATTTACTTTTGGATATGAATGTTTCGGAAGTTTTGCGTGTTCATTTTTTGCTTGCTCTTGATCTTCACTTTCTCCTTCCTCTCCTTTAGATTTTTTTGACATCTCGTTAATGACGATCCGTATACCAAAGTTCAACAGTTACCAATATTTGGTAATATCTGCGGTGTAAGACTTTTACGTTATATAAATACGGGTTAGTGAACGAGACATTTTTATTTATTCCTCGGCTGCTCCCCGTATATGTATGAAGTATAGCATATACAAAGACCACAACATTAGGAATTCCCGTTAGCTGTGCAAACCCACTTTAAAATATTTTCTCACATTTTCGGTCAACTTCACCTTAGTTTAAGGTACCACAATTATATTTCAAGTCGATGATTATTTATGCTAAAAATTCGTTATGTTTACTATTTTATTCCTTAAGATGGCATTTAATTGCCTAAATAGATGATTTCTTGTTAGTACAGCAGCAAAACTCCGCGCGTAAGGAAATAAACCTAACTGAAATATAGTATTTCAAGTAGTCCCGACGTAGTCTGAGCTCGTCTCGATAAGCTATAGGTAGTTTGAGACAGACTTGGGAAGGCCATGGCTGGCTGGCTAACTGGATGGTCTGGGTAGTCCCAAGGTATTTTGGGGTTTCACAAGGTAATTTGGTTTTCGCCAATTTTTTCTATCTATCCCTTTAATTTAGTTTGATACAAATACTTTTGTTTTCCAGTGAAATATTTTTATATAAAAGATATTTGTAATAAAATATTGCAATTTTAAAGCGCTCATCGTTGGTGTTCATTACAATTATTTCTCGAACACACTTAGGGTTTTGTCAAATTTATGAAAAAATTCCAATTGCCTTAGTTATCTGTATTAAACGATTTAGAATCCACTAGTTAGAAGTTCTGGAAATTATTGAATCATTTACCATGAGGAATTACTTGTTTATTATACAGAATGGTTGTAATATGGTCTGTCTATAAAAATTATTGTTAGATAAAACGCAGAGTGAAAGAGTCTACTTTCTAAAAATGTTGATTGAGTGTAAATGTTCAAAAATGATTTACTTCAGAATTCGATTAATCATAAAAGTCACGAACCAATTTTTAAGTGTACGTCAAGGTCATCCTTTATGTTTACTAAAAATAACTTTTCCTTGGAGGTTATATCAAGAATAAATATTGCAAAAAATTCAACATTTTTAAATTCCTTTTTTATGTTTACATGTTCAAGTAAATTGCAAATATTTTTAACGCAACGAAGTGCAGTTAGGAATAAGAAAGCAGTCGAATTAGTAATTGAATATTTTGTTTATCTTCTGCGCTATTTTTATTACTTAACCCTAATAAATCTTTCATAAATAAGTGGTAAACAAAACAGCCAAAATAGCGAACGAGGTTAAATAATTGGGGATTTTCCCGCATTGAAAATTCCGTAAAAAAGATTTGAATGATTCTCTTAGATTACCTTAAAATTATACTATGAAATGGCTCTAAGGAACAATTATTTAGGAAAGGTGCTTTTTTTACAACAAACCTGTAAAACGCTCAAAAAATAAATTATATTTTAAACCAATATCGACAAGTAGTTACTTGGGATTTTCCACATTCGGAATTTTATTGGTTCATATTATATTCAACTGATATTATAAATACCTTATTAAACAGTTTCTGAAATGTCATGAAGCTATTTCCTACGCACTAGTTTAAGTATACTATTTGCGTACAATTTTAAATAATAATTAAATTACAAGGTCGCACGGCAACATTCCGCTTAAATTGTTTAGATGCTTTCTATTTCCGCTGTCTGCTTTCTTCTGGACATTTACGGAAGTATTTACACTTTACATTTGCAACGCGTAGGCATGTCGCCCATGCAATCGCATAATCAACAAAAATTCTATTGTTTGGTTCATTTACATGTAAAGGCAGTTTCAAGCATGCATTGAAGAAATATGACAACTTGTTAGTTAAGTTAATGAAGCAGTGCTACTGTCTAGACTTGACTAATGCAGAGTTATTTCTCAAGTTTAAGGAATTATTTTGGACCCTCTTTGATGACGAATATGTAAAAATCGTGTTGTGTTGTGGGTACTAATACCATTTTATGGCTGTTTACTAACCATTTCTTGTTAAATGTGTGATGTGGCTCAGACTGTGAATCAACGAGGTTGACTGCTCTTAATCCAGAACGTAAGGAATTAAAATGTGTCCTTTATGCTTCATTGCTAGGTGATTGAGGGTCACCAGAGTAAATGGCGAATGTCTGTGGTCAAATCTTAAGGAAAATTGTACACATTAATCTTTCAGTTGGTTAACAAGATTGCATGACCTTTACTGCTAAATGATGGGTTTTTTGGACCAGCTTGTTAGCTTGTTGTGCTACAATTAATACATCAAACCAAGATTGTATGGCTATTAGCAAGTTAATTTAGATTAGAGCTCTGTGTTTAAACATATTAACACTGGATGAGTACTACGTTTGTGCCATACCTCTTAACGGTAGCATTAGATTTAATAATTAAAATTAGGTTTCTTCAACCTAAACATTATCAACCAGATTTATAAATGAGATAATAGGCTTTTTAACAAATTATTTGTTGTAACGCTTCTTTTACTGGTCAACTTAGATGTAAATTCGTAACTGCACACTAGATTACTACTATCGAAAATTTGAATCTATTACAGGAATTACCCGTTTAACAAATTCTATGGCTTGCGGCGATATTATATTTGGGTCCCCATTAGTCCATGAAAATAAATAAATAAAAAAAAGAAGAAAAATAAAATATTCTTTAAATATTTAATGCATGGCAAATAAAATTGATAGAATAAACACGACCTCACACTTAATACCATCATGTTCACCAATATTTTTCGCAATTCAAATTCAGTATGTAATACTTCTAGTGAATCCTGGTTAATCATTGAACGAAAATTGTAATTTATTATATTTTAGCATGGGAAGGATTTTCTCCAGATGAATTAAAGACAGTTATAATAAAGGATAACTTGGAGAGGGTGGTTTAAGTATCCAAACTTTGGAAAACCCCTTACCACCGCGATATTTAGAACATCTGTTTTCTCTCCAGACATTATTTATAATTTAATTAGAAATCGTAAGCTAAGATTAAATATTCGTAGTTGTACGATTTTATAAAGTTCCCAGTTTGAAGAAAACGCCAGAAAAGTCATTTAAAATTCCGTTCCATTCTTTAACCAAAGGCCTTGATAAAATGTCCAAACTAATCAATTCCACAATTATTGCATTTTGTTGAAATAACAACATTCGGAACTTGTTAGGAAACCCTAAATTCAAAGTGAATACTTTAGAAAAGTCTAGGATTTACGAAATTGACTGTTCTCACTGTAATGGAATATGTTGGACAAACTGCACGTAATATTGTGATCGAGTTTAAAGAACATGTAGCTCACTTCAAAAATCATAGATTTGATAAATCAAGTGTTGCTCAACATATATACGAGACAGGACACGGTATAAAGTCAGAAAATCTAAAATTGTTTAAAGAAGTGTCTTCAATAAAATAATTAAATTGCTACGAGCGCTATCATATTTTCAAAAATACGGGGGTGTTTTAAATTCAGATACAATTCCTAAGTCAGATTTAATTTATTTGTTGAAAATGGTTGTTGAAAATAATATAATAATAATAATTTAATCCCTAATTGGGTTTAAGTATTTAAGACTTTGTTTATCAGATGATTAGCATTGGACTTCAATGTTGACTTGGCGAAGTACTTATCTCAGGAGGCATTCCTCAGTCAAATTAATTTAGCTACTCCAAGTTCCTACTGAAGATGGCAGTTTAGCTGTAGGAATACGTGTTTGGGTGTTCGTGGGGGGTTTTCAAAGTTTATCGGTAAACTAAAAATAGATTTTGAATTTGCAAAACTACACTATACTGCTTCTACGAATATTAGATGAAATTCATAATACAAGCCATTATATTCAAAATTTTTCAATGATTCTGAAAACTGATTTATTTTATTTCGTACTGGTTTTGTCGTCGAGTTTCCAAATATGTTTTAAAGCGTTTTTTTTTATTTAGTTATTTTTAAATTTCCATTAAAACATTTACAATTATCAAGTATTCCGGTGAAAAACTGTATTAGCTTTACTAATTTTGATAGAATTACAATAATTGCATAGTGTTTTACAATCGGGAAATAGTCGAAAGTCTATTATACAAAGAAGTAACTGGGGTGATACGAACAAATGCTGTAGAACAGAGAAATTTCTAATGAAGACGGGAATAAAGCAAGGTGATAGATAACTTAAGTCTACTATTATTCTCAATATTCATAGAAAAAATGTTAAACATGGTCAACGATATAACAGCAAAAACCTAGATAGGAAACTGGAATCTAAATTCAATAAATCTACAGAGTCAAGCCTTCGCAGACGACATAGTGATTGTTGAAGAAAACTCAAAAGAAATACATGGGCAACAGAAATAGGAAACAAGGGAATGGAACTTAATGTAGAAAAGTGTAAAATGTTACATATTACCAAAACTTACGAAGAAGATAGATATAACTTCAGCATTAGTAGAAAAGAAATGGAACGTGTAAGATAAATACTGCGGAACAACGATTAATAAAGAAGGCAGGACCAAGAAGTTGTGTATGTTAAGTGGGATGGGAAAAGCCAGCAAAGCATACTAGCAGATGCGTAAGACAGCCAGAACTAAAAGATGGTCAGAAAAACACGGAGGGCTAGAGTAAGAAATAGCAGAATGTGGAAAGAGTTAGAAGTACAACCATTAACAAAAACCGTAGAGAGAAGACAGTGAAAATGGCCATGTCATAAGAAAAAATCAAAAAGAATACAGAAAATAATATTAAAGAAAGACCGCAAGGCACGAGAAAGCAAGACAGATCGAGAATGCAGTAGAAAGACGAAATAGGTAGACTAGCAAATAATAGAGGAACAAGTATCAGAGAGATTAGAAGAATGGCTGTAGATAGAGGAAGCTACCGATAGTGGGTCTAGGATCCTACGCTTTAGAACAAGGAGAAAGAAGAAGAAGGAGACGTTTTACAATTGTATAATAAATAATGAAGGAAATAATGCATTATAGAAGAAGTAATTTATTAGGAGTATTTATTTGTCAAGACAATGTTTCAACAATGCATATTTCAAATTCATTTAATAAATTTGAAAAGTTGTTTTTTCTTCCTAATTAGTACAATTGTATTATACAGGGTGTTTCGGAATTGCACGGCACTATTTTAGGGATGTGTTCTCCAGCACGAAATAAACATAAAAGTTCATACAAACATATGGCTCGAATTAATTTATTACCTAGATATTGAAAGTTAAAGATAAATAGCTAAAAGTCCGAAGTTAATCAAGTAGTCGTCAATTGCATATCGTTTATTTTTTTAACAGTTGATTAAACAACTGTCATTACATCTGTTGATTAGTATTAAGTAACCTGTTTTACTAGTTCATGCTCGTTTTCGTGTGAGTTAATAGTACTTTGAAGACTCTTCAATATGTTATTGTCATTGGAGACACCACAAACTTGTTCAGTTTTGCAGAACAAACAGACATGCTTTTAACTTTTAACGAGGTACGTAAAAATGGCGCTGCTGCTGTTACCACGAAACGTTTCCCACTAGAAGGATACCAAATTGTAAAACGTTTGAAGCCATTGAAAGACGTCTTATCATCTCTGTATCATGTACAAGTGTACGGCGAACATTGCGTGAGCAACTATTGTATCCATTTCACGTTACGCCCGTGCAAGATTTGTTACCAGAAGATTATAACAAGCGCAGTAGTTTCTGCCAATGGTTAGTTCAACAACGCACACGAGATCCTAACTTCCTGAGCTGCCTGCTGGTTACCGATGAATCATGTTTTACAAAAAATGGTGTTACTAATTTTCGAAACACCCATACTTGGAACGAAGAAAACCCTCATACAATTGCTGGTATGCATTACCAACATACCTTTTCATTGAATATCTGGTGTGGTCTTCTTGGCGACAATCTCATCGGCCCCTTCTTCTTACCAACCAGGCTTTCAGGAATATCTTACTTGCAGTTTTTGCAAAATGATCTGTATGACCTTCTAGAAGACATGCCGATCGCCAATAGGCAGGGGATGTGGTTTATGCATGATGGTGCCCCTGCTCATTTTTCTCATATTGTCACTGATTATTTGAACATAACATGTGGTAACCGATGGTACCTGTTAAATGGCCACTACGATCTCCTGATCTAACGCCATTAGATTATTTTGTGTGGGGCTGGATGCAGTCTATGGCACGTCTATTGGCATACAAGAATGGCTAGGGAATCGCATCGTGGAAGCAGCAGCAACTATCAGGGGTCGTCCTGATGTTATAAGGCACGCCAGAGAAGCATGGATTCGTCGTGCTGAATGCTGCATTCAACAAAATGGAGACCACTTTGAACAGTGTAACGTGTGATTTCTGACGCGTGGTGTATATTCGATTCAAATAATTTTGTCCTCATTTTTGGGTTTTGGCGCATCGATCGCGCATTTCGATTTTCCGATTTTGAAGTCCGGAGTCAACTGGTTTAACAGAACACTTTCAATTCTCAAAGAGTGCAGACTTGAATTTTTATTTAAGGTGGTTACGACCCGGAGTTATTCCAATTTGTGGATTTTCAAGTTATAAGGGGAGGTTTAAACACAGTTGTGTAGTAGTAAACTGTTCCCAAGGAGTTATCCTAATTTTGTGCATTGTAGAGAGTTTTTCTTCTGCCAATTTTACATGTTTTTGGCATTAAGTAACCGGAAGCCGGTAGAGTGAGGAAAAATCCGGATCCAGATCGCAATTATAACTACGTGGGAGATAATTTCCAGGCCAGAAATTCCAGTGCAGAAATTGTCAGCGCAGATGGGCCTACAACGAGACCAGGTGTAAAATAACGTTCTTTTACGCACCTGCGTTGGGGTGATAAGGCCAAGGAATTTCGAAAACTAGCAAAAAAACTAACAACGACAGCTCGTTTAATTGCGTAGCAATATAATTAGCGAAATAAAATATACTCGACAAAAACTTTTGTATTTAGTTAGATATTTTAATTGGGGAAAATTATTGTTCAAATTATAATAATTATATGTATTTTGAAAATTGTTAAATGGTCTGCAGTTTACGAGATTAAATTTCTGATTTAAACGTCTACAGAAAGGGAGAATTCTGCATAAGTTCATAATTTCGTGCGTATATACCATTAAATTTTGGTTATTTAATCTAGTTATTGCGTATATGAGGCCTCAATATATAGGAATGCTAGTCAGTAATTCGGTAATTGGTTGTTATTAATTTTAGAAGTGGATTGACACTTCTTTGTTTAAAACCTGTTCTACGCATTATTGCTTTCCCTGGAAATTTTGGGCCTGCTTTGTAATTAAAAATTAAATCAGAGGAAGTACGTACTGTAGTCCGTTCAGTTATTTATTCATGAATGTGAACTTATGTACATGTATATACATAACGGGGGATTTTTTTTGCTCCATATATATATATATATATATTTTTTGTATTGATAAATGAAAATAACTTTTCTGGATCATTATATATATATATTGTGAACTGTATATTTTAATTGTGTTTTATTCTGTCTTGAACGATAAGTTTAAAAATTACCAAACAAGGTAAGTTCGCATCCAGGAAGATTCCTGTTTATCCAAAGTTATCTTCGAGGAGAAAAGGTTTTTTTTTAAACAGGTGGCGCCTAGGCTTACATCGAACCACCCCTTCTTCGACTGTAGTTAGTCGAACCCTTGTCTTCGATACCTGGACCTTGTTTAGGATTTCGTTATTTGATAATTTGTGTGAGGAATTATTTTTGTTGTCGCCGTCATACAACTAGGCGTCACAACAGTTACTCTGAATGTTTTATTTTTAAATAAATATTTTTAACTTTCAATATCCCGGCAATAAATTAATTTGAGCCATATGTTTGTATGAACTTTTTTGTTTATTTCGTGCTGGAGAATACATCCATAAAATAGTGCCGTGCAATTCCGAAACACCCTGTATATTTTATTAAAAATCGGTGATTTCGGGCCCCTACCATTCGGGGATTTGAAGTATTCGCTTCATCTGCTTTATGTTAAAACCGGTCCCGTATCAAGGTTTAATGACGGACAAAACTAAAACACTTCAATTGAAGCCAGTGGGCGTTACGCCAACAGATGAGAATAAACAAAAACAGGTACAGTTAGGAATATTAGGAATTAAAACTATACATTCTATAATTTTTAGAAAAACTATCCGAATTATCTGACTGTGAGTTTTCAACCTTTTTAGGTTTATATTGATTTCCTAAATCAAAATAAAAACTTCTTAAAATTCCAAATCTCATGGATGACATCAGACGTTATAGTCTTCCAAACTATAAAAAAGAACTATAGTAGGCGGTTAGTTATGTGTATATCTCCTTATATGAACAGCTGTATTATACATTCAATAAATAATATAGAAATTGTGAGATCCGTAGGGTGAATAACCTTTGTGGTTGACCATAGTAGGTAATAGAAATAATAAAATAATATAATTATGCTATATATATATAGTGTATGTATATATTTTTCTCGTTTGTTTGTTTATTTCGTATTAATGTGTAACGTTTTCAGGTTAGATTTTTAGCAAACGGCAATGTTTCTTAGAATTATACGAATCTTGTCCTGTTAGAATTAGACTATCCAGTTTCCACGCAAGAATGTAAATAAGAATTTTTTTATTAGGATCACATTTTCGTAGTAGAATACAAATGTTTCTAATTAAGATATACAATAGGTGTGTGATAAAGTTGTCTTGTTAGTGAAGCTTTAATGGGCATATCTAACTGCCCATACTGCCCGGTAAACAAACTCTTACTTTAAAATATTTGTCTTGCCTCTTATGGTTCGTGTGTAAAGAAAATAGAAAAAATGACTTCATATGAATTCCTCTTAGCAATCCGTAAGGTGCTAAAAGTCTATCTACTAGTATGAAAAGTTTTTGGAACGCAAAATATTTAGTAAACCAACGAAAATTACTTACAGCCTAGTCCAAAACCTGTATGCCCTAATAGGAAAAACCTTTAGGAATTGTTGAACAAATAGGAAAATTGTATAACGCAAAAATAAGTTTTACAATCTGAAGTAAAAACGCTATACCCTAATACAAAAAAAGGTTATGACTGATATGGTACCATATAGTATAACAAAATGTTCCACTACATGGTATACTGTCAAAGATTTTTGAGAGTGTTTGTATGACAACCGGGACCGACGGCTTTACGTACCCTCCTAACCACGAGCGGTTGCATATGTTACCACCCCTTCGAGTAATGACCAGCGCGGAGTATTCTGCACTTCTGCTGTTTGCTGATTAATATGAATCGGTAGGTTGAATTTTCAGGGGAAGACAGAAAAAATTGTACGAAAGATAAAACAGGAGAAATATCTGCAGAAAGTAAAGATGCTGTAATCGAATTGTTTGAAAATAGTGATGAATTCGCGCCATTCAATGTGCAGAAAATAAGTTAAGCAATGGTTGTTTAACCACTCAATTAGGAAAGTTTTGGGGTAAAAGCAGTATGCGATGAATACTGACGATATCATTATAGTAGACAAGTAACAAAAAATATGAAGAGAAATCTCAAAAGAGGTAGAAAGATATCATGCTTTCTTAGCTTTAGTCCAGTCAAATAAGTCGAAAAAGGGGGCATCTACCAAAATATTGTAATCTAACTCACGAAAACTGGTTTATCGCAGATATACCTATCACTTGCTATTGGTCAAACGACTTTTATTGTTATATATATATATATATATATAAGTATATATTGTAGATTCTATACAAAAAGCCCATCGGTTTTTCTTCAGGAGGGTGCGGGAGTCGCTTACATGCTCGTCACTCATGAAACAAGCAACTTAACAAAGTAAAATATGTTTGCCTCAGCTGGAGTTTGATCATGCGACCGATCGGCCGCGTTTCACTGTGACCTCAACTGACAGCGCTTGTTCGCATGGCTCTATCGAGGTCCCACAAGAAGCCCATCTAGGGTTTCTACGTACGAGCAACCGTTTTCACGTTATATGGTCCACAAAGCATCAATTGCATAGAATAAAGCAATAAATAGCGATGCATTCGTTTCCATACAACTTTCGAGGTAGAATGCAAAGCGCGTTTTTAGCATGATTTCCCCGGTAGGTCTAGTCCATGTTTATAAAATTATGATTCTTTCTCGTCATCGTCTTCGACCTCTGCCACTTTCTCTGATGTATACGATGTTAAATTATCCATTGGGTTTATGTCTTCGTATTTCGATTCTTCTATGTTAATATTATCAGAAGTGTTAGAAGATCCAACATCAGGAATGGCATTGAGGCATGATTGCCAAGATAATGACCACAAACTACGGAGCATGGCAATCCCAAATTTCTGCACCCACAATTTGTGCAACAACCTTCCGTACAATTACAACAAATTGTGTTTCAAGTACGTACGCTGAAATCATAATGATTCCCAAACCAGGAAAAGATCCGACAGTAGTCTCGTCATATCGCCCTATCAGTTTATTGCCCATCATGTCAAAGGTACTCGAAAGACTTCTACTTTTGCGAATTAACTGCGACCCAAATTCTGAAGATTGGGTTCCTCACCATCAATTTGGATTTATACCATTCCACTCAACAACGCAACAAACCCATCGCATAACCCAAGTAATAAACCAAGTATATGAACAAAAAGAATATTGCACTTCAGCCTTCCTAGATATTAGCCAGGCCTTTGACAAGGTCTGGCATGCTGGGTTGCTCTATAAAATCAAAGAAACCCTCCCACTCAATTACTACAGCCTGATACATCAGTGATAGAGAATTTAGAACTAAAGTAAATGGTGAGGTGTCCCAAAATTACACAATAAAATCAGGGGTTCCACAAGGGAGCGTATTAGGCCCGGTCCTGTACATACTTTATATTGCCGACATCCCCACTAGCAGAGAAATCGTCACTGGAACTTTTGTGGACGATACCGTTCTTCTCGCCACTCACAAAGATCCTATTAGAGCTTCCCAAATATTACAAAATCATCTTGATCAGTTGCAAAACTGGCTCCACAAATGGAAGATCAAAATCAACGAAAATAAATCCCAGCAAGTTAACTTTACATTGAGACATGAGCAATGCCCACCGATTTATATAAACAACACGGAAATACCAAGAGCTTCATGTGCGAAATATCTAGGATTCCATCTGGACTCTAGACTTACTTGGCGAAACCATATAATTAAGAAGAAGAAGCAAATAGATCTCAAAACCAAGGAACTATACTGGCTGTTGGGCAAACACTCCAAATTGTCATTGGAAAATAAACTCCTAGTGTACAGGACAATCATCGCACCGATTTGGAGGTATGGCATAGAATTGTGAGGTTGTGCTAGCAAATCCAACGTAGAGATAATACAACGATGTCAATCGAAAATACTTAGAATGCTGACTGGTGCACCCTGGTATGTAACCAATCACGCGCTGCATGAAGATCTACATGTACCATACGTTAAGGAAGTTATCCTAGCTAGCAGTATAAAACATCACGATAGAATCACAAACCATATGAATCCTCTACTTCAACCTCTACTCGAAGCACCTATGGGAAGAAGATTAAAGAAACATTGGCCAGCAGACCTCTTAGGAGACTGAAGATCCCCTCGTTGGAGCGGGGTCTGGTAACGTCATTTTATAGAGTATTTTAGCTCTTAAGACATCACATTAGCCTATAGAATACAATGTAATTCTGATTGCTAATAAAGTAAAGATATTAAAAAAAAAAGTACGTCCAGCGCATGTGGTAATAACGCCACTATAATTGTTACTAATAACCTATGCACACTGTTCAGGATTTAACCCATTACATAACTAAGATTGTACTTGGTATTAGACACATTATAGATGTTGTTGAGCGGCTGCAACCATCGGTAGGAGTGATGAAAATTTGACCGGTGTACGATGACATAAGCCCCAGAGAAAGAAAGTGATACTAAAGAAGTCGAAAAGGAAGAAGTGACAGACGTTGAAAACGATGACGAGGGAGAATCATTATTTGATAAAAATATACCGGGGAAACCACGTAAAAAACTTACATCTACGTCGGAGGTGGTGTGGAAACGAATGCATCGTTGATATTGCTATATTTTAGCAGTGGATGGTTGGTGGGCCGTATAATGCTTGCTTGTACGTTAAAACCTTATATGACCCTTTTTTCTAGAGGATTGTCCAATCTATAATTTTGAATATAACAATATACGTCGCCTAACCAACAGAAAGCGTGATATTTGCAATAAATCAATTTATGTGACTTTTGACCTTGAAAAAGTATGCGAAACCGGCGTGGTATCGATGGGGACTTTTTGCACCTTAAATATTATAAAGCCTAAATATAGGTGTGTGCAAAAATCCAGATAGATTAGAAATTTTCGGCAGATTAATCCATATTTTACTGGACTACTTGTACATACAGTGGGAACATGACATTACAGAATAATTAAAATACACCTGATCTGGATTATCACAATATCCTTAATGAAAAGTCTTTGTTTTGTTTGTATTGTATGATTTTTCTTATTTGCGTAAAACCTAAAAAATATTATGATATGCGCTTATACTACTTTATACAGGGTGTCTCAGAAAGAATGGGCCAGCGTTTAGTCATAGATTCTTTAGTTAAAAATAAACCGATTAAACCTAATATACCTTAGTACAAAAGTCCTTCATTAAGAAGTTATAGGGCCTTAACGTTCAATTTTTTATTTCTTCGTTTTATTGTAATTTCCACAAATCTAAAGATATTTCTTTGACATTTGGTACACACACTTACCATTATGTAGTACAGTGACAGAATTATTTTCATTAACCAGACTTGACCACAAGAGGCACTTAACCTACCACTTATTTTAGCTCTAACTCTGTTATTAGTTGAACGTTTTAAAATTTTATGTTATTTTCTGAAAGAGATTTAAAAAATACTAAAATAAGGTACTGTTAGTTCATACGCGTAGAGGCAACCGTTTGCCTTAAAATGCTTGTCCCAAGTTTTGGGTTGTCGTTACGAAGTGCAATTATCAGGTAGCCATGATCGCAAAAACAATGGGTAGTGCTTGTGACTTTCAGTAAAGAACAATGCTATGTCAATTAAATATTTTGATGTTATAGAAATTGTATTTTTAATTTCTGTTTCATTTACGAAAATGCCTCAACATAACGAACGTCGCTGCAGTTTCGTAAACACAAAACAGAAATTAAAAATTCAATTTCTATAACACCAAAGTATTTAATTGACTTAGCACTGTTCTTTACTGTAGGTACTCTGTCGAAGGCCTGGCTAACGTCGAGGAAGACTGCAGAGCAGTAGTTTTTATCTTCAAAAGTTGAGTTGATCTTGTCCACTATTCTATGAACCTGTTCTAGTTGAGTGCTGGGTCCTGAAACCGAACTGGTGGTCGGGTATTAGTTGTTCATTTGCTAGGATGGGAAAGAGCCTTTTAAGTAGTAGTTTTTCGAATAGTTTGGAGAGTAAAGCTGATAGGTCTGTATGAAGCAGGTTAATTTTGTGGTTTTCTGGGCTTATGGATAAGAACTATTTGGGCGACTTTCCATTGGGCGGGAAGGAAACCATTTCTTAAAATACCATTGAAGATGAGTGTGATTTGCTTAATACCTTTACTAGGCAGTTCCTTGATTATTTGTACAGTGATTAAATCATAACCCAAGGATTTTTTACTATTGATGTTTCTGGTAATCATTTCCGTTACTTGGGCTGGATAGGCAGTGAGAACTGGTAACAAGCCTCTAGGTAATTCGTCACTTCGTTGTCATCCTGTTGTTCATTATCCCTAGGTAGTGGTTGGAAAATTTTCTGAAAATTTGCAGCAAATACTTCTGCTTTGTCGTGGTCGGTACGTGCCCATGTTCCGTCTTCCTTGCGTATCGTGGGTATTTGTTGGTTTGGTCTATTGAGGCGGGTGGTTGCTTTCCAGAGGGAATATTCGGTGTCCTCTGATGCTGTTAGCCATTGCAAGTATTCGTTGATGAAATTGTTTTTTGATTCCCTAATCAATTCTTTTAACTCTCTGGCTGCCGCATTGAATCTACGTTTATCGTCAGGGAATCTACTAATTTGCCAAATCCTTCGGAGGTGTCGTTTGCTCTGTCGAGCAATCACGGTTTTTAGTTTTTACCGACAGTTGAGGTGTTGATCTAACTGCCGCTACGTGGATTGATTGGATTAGCGTTTCAAACGCATTTTCAATATCGTCTTTTGTTTTTAATGGGATGTTGGTTGTTAATTGGTCTTCTATTATATCTCTGAAGTTGTCCCAGTTAAAATGGAAGAGACAAT
Organism: Limonius californicus; assembly: GCA_014611495.1. Classification (NCBI taxonomy): domain Eukaryota; kingdom Metazoa; phylum Arthropoda; class Insecta; order Coleoptera; family Elateridae; genus Limonius; species Limonius californicus. The sequence goes on from JABXWE010045509.1 coordinate 19,579, forward strand.
GTGAGTGCCGTGCAACGATCCGGATTATCGAGGTAGCTTATAATCCAGATCACCAAGATTGCAAGCCTTACAATGAAATGAGGAGTACAGAAGATCCGAATTATTAAATTAGTATAATGTGAAATATTACATTTAAAAGTATCTACATTTTTTTATGTATTAATGTATTAATTAAAATCTGGCAGTTACAATGACAATAAGTAATTTTGTTGATCGGACTGAGATTGTGGGAAGAATCGTATAATAACGCAGGCTTTGCACTATGTGAACCAACTAGTTTTTATTAATTTCCACAACTGGGCCTTATTGTAGTATTCCAACACAGTAAATTCACATACATGTGTATTAGCTCTTATCGAAATTTTTGCTAATGGGCTCAACGATATTTTAATTATTGCCGGTTCGAACAGCGATTACGTATATTTCTGTTAAAACTACAAATACGATTTATTTACAAGATAATATTTGGCAGTGTTTTTCGGAAACGGAAATTATAAAAAGTTTAAAAATACATGATGTAATGTAGCTTTTTGCTGTAATAACACATTAAAATTTTGTTTAAATTTGTATAAAAAATATAGCCAGCTGTTTCGTTGTACATTGCATATAAACAACTTTTATTGAACTCAACTTCAGAGGCAGCGGAATACATCATGATAAATTTTTAAAATTGTAACTTCAGTGTAACAATTTTATTTTATCAATTAGACCTGCCAAAGTGTCTATATGCAAAGCCAACAGTGGTAAACAAAACAGTTTGATGATAAATTATTTGCGAACGGCTACGTAAATGATAAATTGGTATCTATTTGCGTGCGATTGCCATTACATGTGTACTAATTTAGATTAGGGACTTATGATAAACGTCAAAATATGTCAGATTAATTACTTAATTATATTGTCGTTCAGAATTAGCTACAACAAACAAGGAATTTACTAGAAGCAAATTAATTAGCTTGAGTACTGCTATACGTAGATCAGGATGATGGTAATGAGAGTAATGAATCAGGCGTGGATATGTAACCTCATTAAAATTAGAATAAACAGAGATTATTTTGGAAAATATAAACTGCAGCTTCGTTATTAATTGTAAGCAGAAGCACCTTTATCGCATTGTTGGTTCCCCTTTAACAAGCATTAATCACCAATATCAACAGCGTTGTGAGGTATTATGAAATATTTTTGCTTGTTGTTGAAAAGGTATTAAAGATATTATATTCACCGAAAAACGGTTCTGATTAAGTTCTCAATAAGTCTGAAATAGGGAGTGCATGTTTAGAAACTAAAATTTCTGGAAATGACTGTATTGAGATTAAACTGATCAAAATCAATAATAAAACGAATCGTAAGTAAATAGATTAACGTAGATAACTGAGGTAAAACCCCAGCAAAGTTATACATCTTGGTCTCTAAACAAATATACCAATATCTTTGAATCAAGAGTTAGATATTTTTAAATATGATTAATATGTTACTAGCCGGAAAGAGAGGAAAAAAGAAAACACATAAAATACAGTTACTGATAATAAATCAAAAGGCATGATGTGTTTATAGTTGGTTACTTTAGCGAATTCATAACACATTTTCGAATGCAAAGTATATAAATAAAATTATTCACTGTATGAAAATATAGTGCTGTCAAATCCGTTACATTTTAAAATCCGGATTTCGGATTTTAAATTATCCGGTATCCGAATAATCCGGAATCCGCCCGATTTTTACTATCCGTCTTGCAAATCCGTTATCCGATTAATTCACTATCCGGATTCATCCGAAAAATCCGCTATCCGGATTTATCCGAAGAATCCGATATCCGGATATATCCGAAAAATCCGCTATCCGGATTTATCCGAAGAATCCGATATCCGGATATATCCGAAAAATCCAATATCCGGATTTACCCTAAATAATCCGCTATCCGGATTATTTTTAAAATCCTATATTCGTATTTAAGCAAAAATTCGTTTTCTGAATTTATCTGCGTGCGTTTATTTATTAAACTAAATTAAAGATTTAAGTAAATCTACATAAATACAGTCTGCATTAATCTGGCATATGAATATGCAGTTAATTCAGATAAA
>JABXWE010045510.1:0-24050 GCA_014611495.1 Limonius californicus
TTCAAATTGAATGCTTTCTGCTGAACTCTCGAAGCTAAAAATTCAGGACGGTAAGGCTTTTTCAATTATTCGAATATAGAGGCTGCTCATTCAAAACCCAGAAACCAGATTAAGATATAATAACGTTCGTTCGCTTAGAAATTCTTATAGATTATTAGTTTGATATATGAGAACACAGTAGTGTCTCTAAAAAGACTGCAAAAATCGCCAATAGACAAAATTTTTTTAAATAAAACTGAAGCTCTGAAATACTACCCGAAGGTCATATAGACCAGTGTTCCACATCATTTTCTCACCTTCGGCACACTTAAAGTATTCCCAAAATTCCGCGGAACACCAGCAAAAATAAGCAAAATATATATGCAGGACTTAAATAGTATATGCACAGAAATTGTGTGATTTAGTGTTTGCTATTTGATAAATTTAAATTCGCAATTACAATTATTACTTGCTTACGACTATAACTAACATGAACTTTATTATTTTATAACTGGGGCCCCGTTGTGCATAGCACAAACTAGCTTACATCGCCTCAACACTGCGCTGCACTGCGGGTCGAGGATCACGATAATGAATGAATGAACGGGTAGCATTATTAACTCATCTAAAAATAGAGTTGAAAAAATCTGTTCACGATCTTAACTGTAATAGTCTTGTTGGAAATTCGATGATATTCTCAACCGCGATCCACAAAACATCCTATGGAACTTTGGCCAATTTCATTTTCAGTGTCCTGTCGTCCCTCAATTCAAGATATTCTGGAAAATATTGCCTATCGTTGTGGACAAAACCTACATGCCTTAATTTAAGATGGTGAATCAGTTTACTTGATGCCATACACTCGCTAGAAAACCGTTACCTACAAATTATGTATTCTGGTTTCGAAGTTGTTTTTTCAGCACATTACAAAATCCGCGTTGAGTGTATTCTGTGTTGTAGTGCATTTTCAGAAACTTCGGTTTCTTCAAAGCACTGTGAGTGCTGGGTTCATCATCATTTATAGATGAAAATGTATCTTCTCTTCGCAGAAACTTTTCACATTTAAAACAGCATAATAATAAAAAATGCATAAATAAATTATCTCCGTTGTTTTCACCACAAAAAGACAGTCTTGTAAGAAACATTCGAATTATGAAATGTTCTCTGCGGCAATGCAATCGATAATTGTTGAGAGCACTTGCCTAATGGTTTATTGCCTACGCGTCCAGTATAAATTGTATGTACTGCACATTTTTTCTCCTCTTAGAGGCACATGTCGTGGCAAACTCAGTATCACCGGTTACGGAGCATAGATGTAGACTACAAAATATGTTTTACTCAATAGGTACCAATGCTCGCATCTGATCAGTAAATTTTTTAAGCTATTGTAAACAGTTATTGTATGCCTAGTCCGTTTTAATTTCGAAAGTTGCGCAACTATAACTACGACACCACAATTCGAACCTGAACGACTTTGGTAGTAGAATAACTCCGAAGCCAAACGCCTCGGCCACTACCCTACCATGGTGCCCTAAACAAGATACAGTTCAATTGCAGTTTTAAATTCAGAATTTAATAATATTTTAGAAGTTCATGTGGGTTTACATATGACATGAGCAAGTTGTAGTTATTACGGGGTAAACAGTTACCTATATTTCGTATTGAATCATGCGTACATAATAAAAGGCCACATATTTTCCCTTATACTTTAATAAAGTCAGAAATGATGACTATGAAAGTATTAGACGTCCTTGCAACCAGCTGCAAGTATAACTATCCAGTACTGCTAGTTTAAGTGCAATTTTTACGAACTACTTGTAAGACGCGTCATTTGACGCATTGATATTTAAAATAAAGGTCGTCTATAATTTACGAGTAGATCCATGATTTAATTGTATTGTATTGCTGCGATGATTACTGTAACTACATTGACACTGTCTATAAAATTAGCCTAACTGGAAAACTGTAAACGAGCTACGTGTAATTTAGTTGTCTGCTTTTCTTTAGTTTTCGAAATACCAATAGTAATTACAGAACTTGTTACTGCATATTTCGCAAATATATAGACAGCTTGCACATGAAAAAGTTCAAGCGAACCTGTTGGCTCATCTTTCACTGCCATTTAATATGAAGGTTGACGTCTGGCCAAGTTAAATTCATTTTGATGATAAGTAAAATACCAATATTTATCTTTAAACACATCAAACATGTATCACAGAAACCAACAATTTTATGCAAACTATTAAGGTCGACCATACGCGAACATTTAGGAAAACTGAATTTAAAATTATAATTATCTAAGGTTGTAAAGCGTCTGTAATCCATTTATGGAGTTTCTGGGTAAACAAACAGGGGATATGATCAGAACTCACTGACGGCGACAGATAGATGACGTGAAACTGATATTAAAACGCAGACTTACTGATCTGTCGATAAATATTGGGCAGTTGTACTCACCGGGGTTCTCCAGCCCCCTAGGCTTGGATTGGGATTCGCACAGAATACTGAAGCTCATCTATCGGCTAGCTGATGTGGCCGCAGCCATTCGTAATCTTAGAGTGATTACTACAATTATGCATATCTTCTGGTGCACCAATCCTATGTAGGGAATTCTGCAACTGAAGTATTGTAACGATTTCCGCACCTAAAAGAAGGAAACCCTTTATACATATTTAGTTATTCTCAAGCTTATAGGAATTTTTAATATTTCGAAGTTACCTTTTCTGTCAAGTCGACACAAGGCGTTTTGGAGTTTTAAAAGTTAGGGGGGGGGGAGATTCTAAAAACAGTTTTCGTAATTAAGTCAGTGGGTTAAGAATTGTCAACCTTACCGGAAGTATATTGTGAATAGTCAATTAAATTCGTTTGTCGATTGGGAATTAGTTTTCCGCTTTGAGAGTCACTACACAGAAGCATTTCCCATAGTTGTACGGAAGCAAACCTCCAGGAATTTATTTCCAATATAGAATTTACTCCGGCTAAGAAGATATTTTTGGTGATAGGCCAGTGCCCATCTGCTGGTGAGTTGGTTATGATCAGAAAATGTTTGTCTTGCCTTAATTTCCCGAACCTTAATTCTAATCTCCGATAAATTTATTATAGGCAAAATTCGTACGGCTGGACTTACAGAAATTAAGGCGACGCAGTAGAAAAACTCTACATTTATACGTATTGTTCAAATTGATACGCTGTCATCGTCGAGTAACCTTGGGAAGGTTTTTCCCGAACCGAGTGGACGCCTGGGTCTGTAGATAGGGAGTCTGGTTGCCGCTACATCTTGATCGAGGAAAGTGCATTTCAAAAACTGTATAACCTTCTCTTGTTGTTTGCGATTTCTGTATGGTTATTTAAGAATTAATTTATGAATTGATTGGGGTCACAGAATTGTGTCATTGGGACTTTAATTGGGGATATGTGTACATATAAAATACTATTGTAATATTCCATATTCCAACTTTACGTAAAGCAGATATACAGGGTACTCCAATAGTGGGTTGATATTGCGTTTGTAAGAGTTCACGCCATGACGATAGTTTTTGATCGTTTGATCACGCATGAATTCGTGACGCGAAGGCCTTCGAAGTTATGGAATGCGCTAAAAATTTCTAGTATATTATTGTGCAGCGCAATAAAAGTCCGAAAAATTGTTTGAGTGTTGCCCATTTAAGTTTAGTTACATTCCGTTCTAGTAACGTAAAATTGGGACTAATAATTTATTTTAAATCATTGTTCTTGCATAAAAATATTAGAACTGTGATTGGGTTTTGTTGTTTTATTAAGTAAACAGAGATTTGGTTGCAACTTGTCTTTAATTTTACGACGAATCATTTGGATTTAAGTCTACGTAAAGGACAGATAGGAAGATATAAAGGTAGGTGATTATCTATCTTGGGGTCCGACTTCTCATTTACCACCTTGTTTTGAACCTACTCCTTCTTCGATTGGGTATCTAGGATACTATCATCTGTCAACTTGTTAATTTTCTACCTAAGCAGTGGCGGAGTTGCGAGTTTGTTTTTGTAATTAAACCAATTTTTGTATGTAGTAAAGATTATAGGCGTGACAGTATGTCAGCCGGACACTATGTTATTCACATGGAGTCGCAGGCCGACATTTCCCCTTAGCCCAACATGCGAGGGGGAGAGGATGATTAACGGCCTTTCCTCTGCGTAAAAGTGAGTCGATGCCATCGTGACATTGACGCAACGTTAATAGTAGTAATAATTCAACTTAGGTGCCTTCAATCATTGCTAGGCGTATAATGAAACATTCTTCTTCATACTTTATTTAGGCAGTACTGCCTGTTCATTTTTCACCTTCCTACGTTATGCTGTCTCCACCTCTTTTGGGGTCTTCCAATTTCACTTCGAGTTCTGCCTCCCAGTGTTTAATTCGTTATTTTTCGTAACACCTTCACCTTGGTGGTTTCTATAAGTTGTTTGGTTTTAGCTGCTTCTGGTCTAGTTTCGGCGGTGTATGTTATAATGGGCCTTACTACTGCTTTGTATACTCTTGCTTTCGTTTCCGTTCTTATATGCTTATTTTCCCATATTGTGTGATTCAGGCATCCTGCTACTTTGTTTGCTTTATTTACTTGTTCTCTCATTTCTGCTTGTGTGTTTCCACAGCTAGTTATCTGCGCTATTTTATATGCGTCACTTGTTCTATGCTTTTGTTGTCTATTATTAGCTTGTATCGTATCGGCTCTTTGGCTATAACCATTGTCTTTATTTTTCACGCGAGATCTTCGTGTTGGTCGATAAAGCACATATGAGTCGGTTGATTAAATACTAGTGATTCAAAAAATTTCTCGCTAGCCCCCACATGGATAATGACAGGACAAAAGACAAACTTTTTCGTAACAGACCCGATACACCAAATTATTACCAGCGGGTAACTCACTGCAACGTTTCGGTGTGTTCAACACGGCTGACTCATTTGCGAAACGAGTGTGGGTGAATCGACAACAAAATTCTAAGAAGGGTGCCAACATCCGTCACCAATCGTCGTACAGCGATGCTCATGATCTACCTCAACGAATCCAAGTGAGAGTAAACTTTTACCACGAAAAATATAACTTATGGTTTTCAACATACAAACAAGAACACAATTAAACACCAGAGTAAAGTGATTGCTGTAAATTAAGCCTCTATATTATTAAAATGTAATAAAATAGAAATTTCATGAACACCTGTGTAATCATAAATTACATAGTCGTAACCCCTATCTAAAAATAAACGGATCTAAAAATTCAAAAAGCTAAATTATTAATAATAATTAAAGTCCGAATACGAGTTTCCGGAAGCTGGTGAAATGACGCAAGGTCTGGCGTTAAGTCAGCCTAATCAACGCTTAAGATGTAAACGGCGGCACTGAGTCGAATCGTTTATCGTTATTAATCAACCTGCATAATAGTCCTATAATACAAGGAATTTTACTCGTCAACAAATTAAGTTGCCAATTGTCTAAATCAGAATTGTCCCGCAGCCGTAAAAATACACACAGCCACAACTGACAGCGCTCGGAATTTGGTGCGCAAAAAAAGATTTGTTTACAAATTTTGTGCGGCGTGGAACAACAGCATAATCTTAATTAAATTTCAGAGTGCAGTTACAAAACTGGAAAAAAATTAAGCTGGATGCATCTACTGAAGGTAAGTGACCAGTCTTCAAAGCATAATGAATAATGATGTTCAAAACGGTAGTTAATACCAAAAAGTTAAAATACAATTCGTCCACAGTATTGGCTTTCCCGTTGAGTCTGGAACATACCGTACTGAATTTACCGGGCACTGGAGCTCCCTGCATACGGTTGCACGAAGATAGAGAACAAAGAAAACTGGGAAATCAGAGTTTCCGTCGTTCGGTTATTTCTGGAATCTGCTGAAAACGATTATGGAGAACGCGGCAGTGGATGGTAACAGGCTAGACTAGCAGCTCATCTAGGCGTCTTTCCACAACATATTCGAAAGTTCCCCAGATGTTAGAACCTTCCCTTAGGTGGCTGATTGTCTCCAAATTCGTACAGCACGTAGAAACCGAAAGCTGCAGGTGAACAAGGCTGGTTGGTTAGAAAAACAACGCATGCGGCAGGTAACGTATCCTGTGACAGTCCTCCCTGTTCATGAGAGAAACCGTCACAACGGGTAACTCAGAAGCCAGAGTTCGTAGTTGTAACTGTAACAAGCTACACCAATATAAAATAATTATACATTTATTACCTATTAATTACAAGACTAAATAAATGATGTTTAATGTATTTCAAACTAAAACTAATTATGATTCAAACTGTACAATGTATGTAAAATAAAATAAAATTCTGATGATATTTGTCTTTCCACGGGTGGTCAACCTGAATGAGGCGGAGTGAAGTCGCCGCGTTCTTCACTGTGCTGGTACGGGAAAATGGCCGACAGCGTAGGATTACGGAATTCCTATATTTAACAGAATAAAATGATTGTTATAATTGTTGAAACTCTGTGCCTGTATAACTTGTTGTAACTCGCATCAAAAGGTCGGCTGGAACGGGGTTTTACCTATGAAAGCTGAAATACAAACGGTATGTAATTAATCAAATTTATTACGAGGTCAAGCACCTTTGACCCAATTTTAAATTATGATCCACGGAAAAATGTAATTTTCCCCTTTGGAAACCAGGTTCCTCGGCTGGATGCACATCACCTAAATTATGGAATAAACTATTTACTGCTTTTCTGGATCCGTAATCTATGGAATAAAATAATTTTAATTGACCGGGTTTTGGAAATAATAATTTTGGGACTCGGTATTTGTTTGGGGTCGGAAAGAAGGAGTACGTGAGGTACAACCTTCCGCTATGTGCTCGGGATTTGATCGGATTTGTGAGGTATAACCTCCCAAATTAAATGTATGGGTTCTGGATTCGGAATACAAAGAAAATACGTGAGGTATCACCTCCCGCTTGAAAGGTCTGGGTTCGGAATTCGGAGCTGTAAAGAACATGAGGTATAACCTCCCGTCTTAAGGTCTGGATTCGGATTTCGTGAGGCACCTCATGGTTTATGATCGAGGAAAGCTCAGGAAAGTTCTCAGGAGAATTCTAGGAAAGTTGCCAGGAAGGCTCTCTCAGGAGAATTCTAGGAAGTTACCAGGAAGGCTTTCTCGGGAGAATTAATTTAAATCCGCTGAAACTGCTGCCTTTATACTCGTTTGTCGCAATCCTTCCGGCTCGTCGGTCTCCGGTCGGAGTTTGTAGACGTGGGGAACGCACTCGGTTTATGACTTGATGCGCCACCAGCGCGTTGGCCGTGAAATAACCTACATACAATTTTTATAAATAAAATTTTCGAGTTGTAGGCCTGGAACTTGGTTACAATCCATTTTCTGGCAAAGTGTTAATTAATCTGGGGTAGACCCAATGAGAATTTAGTAAAACCTCAAAATAACTCGCAGACAACTAACTTAATTCTTTTGTAGGTAAGGATTTCTTAAGTAATCCACGAAGCATGAAGATTATACAATCCTAAATCCCCTTCCGTCCGTTTACCAGCAACCCACAACTTACACGACCAATAGCTCAAGCGGAAGTCTTGTCTGACATCCACACTTCAGGAAATGTCACCCACCCAATTGAAAATCCACCTACAATTTCATACACTCTGCCCTAAATTCCCTAAAACTAAAGCAACTTAAAAAGTTCGAATAAAGATTGGGAGCGAAAATGAACCATAGGTAACCAAATACACCTACCAGACTGTCGGGATGCGAATGCGAAAATTACACATATCAAAATTCCAGATAAGATCCCACGATTGCAAATCGGATTGGGAAATTTTGTGTGGTGGATATATCATATATAAGTACAGTGGGATACCAGTGGCATTATGTTTTTTACAATGTGCAAGGCGTTTGAGAACCACATCAATATATATTCATAAAGAACTTAAACAAACTAAAGCTAGGTGCTATCATCCCAATTCTAACTACTGTATTCGGTTATATTAAAAGATTTTCATGATTGTATTGGGGAGATTTTTCCAAAAATTTTATTCCTACAAATTTTCTGATATACAAAATTACTTTTTTGTTTTTATGCGTTTGTACACATCTTAGTGGAGAGCTACTATTAAAATTTACCCGCACTTATAATGTTGATTCCGCCCAAATAAGAAACATTTTCTATCAAAAACGGTACATTTTAATAAATGTAGAAAGCAGATATCCCAAAAGGTATTCTTGGTAGTCCTACTGTCATTCCAGTCTTATATAGGTCAGTTACATGTATATTTTTAATTAGAAGTTTTGTACCTTGGTTACAATAACACAACTTTTATTAAAATACAATAACTCGCATCTTCATAATTAATTGTTTAAATTATTAATTCACCTCATCAATTTATATACTATTTTAGTTTAAATATTTGTTGGTTGTTTGCATTTTGATTGGGCGAGATCTAGGACACCGTTTTCCAAGCATTTATATGCACTGCAGCCACTATTGACCCGTTCTACACCCTCACTATAAAGTTTGCCTATCTGAGGTAGTTCCTATCCCAATAGTGATTTTTAGCATGTCACACATGGCATTGGTACAGGACATACGGCTTTACTTCTTACTCGACAGAAGGCGCGTTTAAATGTTTCTGCTATATATAAATTTCTTGTAATTTGAGCTGTGTTTGATTTTTTACATAACTGTTTGACAAATTTCCTTAAAGACTACCGCGACATGATTATATTCATCACCTTATGAGAAATCCTCTCCAATAAAAAACAAAGACAATTAATTTTTATCATTCCCAAAAATATTTAGGATTTTAATACTTAAAGGTAGGAGATTTTTATATCGAAGACCACTAGAACTAGGATTTTTTTAGCTGAACTATAATCGTGATTTTTTAAAGCTCTATTATCAAATGAATTAAACACACATGGAGTTAGCAAAATAAAATGCTAACGAAAAGTCCCAAGCTATTTAATGTCATATCTAGTGTAAGAATGTTAAAAAACAAAGAGATAACTTATAAAACTGGTGTCTGCAATAACTTAGCAGGCGGGTGTGAACTTAATTGTGTCAATAAAATTTTACAGTTGAAGGTGTTTGTAGTTTAGTACTAACAGAATTCTAGTATTTCTTAACACCATGTATAATGTATAATATTGATAGTATTAAACGGGCATTTTATTTATTTCGAAACTAATTTTGTTTACAGAAAGCTTCCACTTTAACATTTTTATGGTTTCTCAAGAACCTTCCAATTTAATTCTTGACTGGTTCTGGCTAGCAACCATTGACTTAAAGCTTTGAGAGAAAGTAATACAAATTTGAATTCCTGTTCGATTCTGATGAATACAAAGTCTTGCCGGGCTTTATTGCAACCAATAGTTTATGTAAGCGAACGGTTTAAGCGTCCTCGGACTCGTTCTGTTGGCAAAATGCAGTCACAAAAATTAATTCGTGCGGCTATTACCAAGTATTTTATGTCGTTTGGATACTAAATAAATATCAGAAACGACAGAATCAAATAATGTAATTCGCGAGACCCACGCTAACTCAAATAAAATTTTAGCCCTATAAGACTATAAAAACGAGGCAAGTTGGGCGTCTCGCATTTGTGAAGACGGCGTATCGCATTTCTTTGTTCTGGATTTAATAATATTTAGGCAAGTTTGTCACACTCCGTAACTACGTGTACTTTTCCCATTATTAGTTAAATTAAAATGCACATTTAACGTAATTTACGTATAATAAGGAAGAAAATTCGTTTGCACTTCTAAATTAGTTTTGAATTGTTTCAGCAGTTGACTTTGGATCTTGCTTTAAAAGGCAAAACTTGCCGCGCAACAATGAAGACATCCAATGTCGACTGAAAGGAAACAAGGAAGAAATAAAGAAAATTAGAAGCTCGGTGATATTTATTGGACAACGGCGAAATCCAGGAAGCTGCAAGGGGTTGAGTAACCTCAGCAACAATATCTGTGTTAATATATTAACGTATATGAAACGTTCAACACTTCAACATGTTCTGGATTGCTTTTCGAAATTGATACCGGATTGTTACGTAAGCGTAGAATTAAATACAAGTTAATTAAAAAACACCATCATATAAGTGTACAAATGCATTAAATATTTTAATTCCATAGCACGTGTTGAATTATATAATTGAAGCTAAAATCCAGAATTAAGAACTTCATTTAGTTGAAACCGCGTTGAAATATTTTCCTTCTGTTATTGTGTTCGTATTCTCTTTGTAACTAAAAACATTCCTTGCACAAGACTCGCTTTCTAGTTTATGAAGGAATCTAATTTCTTGTGTAAACGACCTGCTGAATTATTTTCATAACCTTATCCTTCCCACACTAAAGCAAGCAAAGCACCCATGTGAACAAGAACCTTAGATTTAATCTGTTTTTACAAAAGAAAAACGTTTGTAAGGTCAAAGTATTATTTTCCACAAAAATGAAACTTCCGCGGCATTTTCTTACGTCCCTAAATTATATTGTCTTAGTGCTTTAAATCCCTTTCTTTAAATTTATCAAATCTGTTGTTTTCAATAATTTTAGGCTGGTGTATATAACCATTTCGTGCGGTTTGAATTTTGGTAAGCTTACGTGTACCGAAAGAAAATGAAATCTGGAAAAATATAATTTGTAAATCTCCCTGATATACGGTGCTGTCATTGAGTAATCAGTCAGGCGGACAATGTTATCAGCACGCAAGCACATACCATATTTCTTTGCCCCTGGCGATAACCACTCTTAACGTCCCTAGACCCTTCCTTCCATGTTCGGTTTGAATTTTCCTCCTTTCTTATTCCCTATCCTCCAATTCGTGATGTTCGAGTAATACGAATGAGAATTTACCAAGGCTATATCTTGACAAGAATAGGCGCTAATCTAAAAAACTATATTTCGATTGCTCACTTATTCCCATTTTTAAAAGTTCCAGTTGTAAAGATGCTTTAGGATTTATTAATGACAACAGGGAAATACCAACTGCGAATTGTAAGCTAACAATGATAATGACAAATGTTATCTTCAGTTGTAATCTAGCAGTTTGTGGGGAATGTTTAGGCAATTTGGGAGTTCTTAATTTATAATTTGGACGGCTATTTCAATTGCCGGGAGTTTAGTTAGCTGGATTTTAACTGTCAGGATTTAAATCATGACAGGATTACAGTGACAGGATTATGTGCTGTTATTTTGCAGCAGCAAAGCGTAATCATGTTACATCGAGTTTTCGACTCTAAGGGCAACTAATATACGAATTTAAGAGAAAAAATTATTTGTAGTAATTTATTGTACATAAAATATAGATTTGTAATTCAAGCGTGGGAGTTTCTTGAATCTCAGTTATAATATCAAACACCATGTAAATGGATTAATTCTTAATTTATTGTTAAACTTCGCGCTGGCATTTCTTGCAGTACATTAACAATGCTGTAGCGGTGTCTTTCGGCTTTCATTGGCAGAACTAAAATAAAGTTGATACTATAGTCGTGCCTACACCCTCATTAACCTTAATGGTTATAGGGCTTAATTACGTTGGACTATCTGGTGCGAAAGTATGATTACCTGCGCGTCACTGAATAACAGGGGCTGGATTTACATTAGTGAAGATCTTATTGGAAATAATAATTATAAAAGAATCTAGTCCTGGATTAACTGAATGTGTGCCTGCTCAACAATTTCGCATTTACATTAAACGTACAATGATGCAACTAATTACATGTTTCTATATTTACTTTGGCAAGCAACTAGCCACTAATAATAAATCAGATATTCGGTACCTACACTTCTAGCTGTTTACTGTCACTGGAAATATAAAAAAAATTAGGAATTTATAGTTTGGTTGACGCCGAAACATAAAATCTCATTAATATTAAACGTACGCCAACTGTGAGGATTTGTAACTTTTTAATAACCTAATTATTTTAATGAAATGCTTTCTCCCAGAGCACTAGTGTGATAGTGCCTCTTCTGCTTTACTTTTCTGGCTTTATGTGAGCTTTAACGTGGAGAATAACGAGGACGTAAATTTTTAACACAAATTACTTTTTAAAGTACTAATTACTCCGAATCTCAACGTCTGTTGGAAGATTAAAGGGCTAGTTTATACCTTTGCGGGATTTATAGGTCTATTTTAATGATCAAATTCTACTCCTATTTTGTTTCTTTATACAATAAATTATATTTAACTTCCTCACAGGTTTATAGTGTCAGGTGCAGGCACTGGAATTTCTGAACTTTAATTAAATTAAGGATTCATCCAATCATTCTATGGTTTTGCATAAGCTTCTTATATAGTTTAATCGAATTATGTAGTTTATTTAGAAACTACGAGTATTCTGGCGTTGATGTGCGCCTTTCAGAAGTATTTTGTATCTAGGGTGGGTATTAGCAAACAATTAGGCAATTTACGGATAGTAGTTTACTGATATATTTTAGAGCTTAAAAGCATTAAACTATTAGGTTTCAATTTGAAAATTAGATGTAAGATAAACTAAGGAAATGCAACATGTTGGTTAATTTCTAGTCCCGTACTTCATGAAAGATTAGTGTCGCTAGACTTACAGTGAAAAATGCTATCAGTTCAGTATTTGTCGAAGCAAACATTCTTTTTTGACTCGAACTATCTGTATGCATACACTAACATATCCAAAAATAAATAAATGTTAAGGGATGATTCAATGTAAAACACGTAAATATCTCATTGTACACCGTACTAACGGTCTTTAGATAAATTTAACATAGAAATACGTAACCTGAAATACAGTTTTTCATAAAACATAATTGAAATGTAAATTAGTTTCATTTTTCAAGTGTGTGAAAAAGATATAACTGAAGACACTAGAACGATTTTAATATTATATTAATATATTAAATTATATCTGAAAATAACGCAAACAATAAATCTACCTGTGTACTATGTCTGACGGAGATTTTTGATACTTTTTTAATTGATTTGACGGTTAATTTTGAAGCTACAGAGTTCGATCAACAATAATTCAATTTTAGTTAGCTTAATATTGCACTTTATTTATTTCTATGATTCTATGAAATATTTTTGCAAAGTACATGTTTAATTTTAAATTTTTCTAACTGATTCCTTTAAGCGGCTACTACTTTGTTACACACTTAGTTCGTCTTTACATTTAAAATATCGTGAATGTCAGAATGCACGTTTCCAGCAAATTACTTTAAATTACAATTTTAAAATGTTTCAGAAGGATTCATAAAGAAACTTTGTAAATAAATAAATAATTATTAGGTGGTTCCCTCAGACCACAAATATAGCACACAATTTAATGAAAGTTAAATTTTAATTCAAAATTTTTCAAAATATTATGGCGGCCTTGGTTTTGAAGTTGGACTGTTCAGTATATTGAGTATTCAGAAAGATATTTGTATTATGTATCTTTACAGTAGGGGCGGGGATGGCTCAGTGGAAGAGAGCCAAGCTTTGGATGTAATAGTCCAAACGCTTCTCGGTTCGAATCTCCCCAGGGTAGGAAATTTTTCTAATACCCTGGGTAGTCGGTGCTGGGCCCCGGTCTCCATTTGCCATTGGGGATCAAATTAATGGCACTCCTCGAATTACGGTCGCATTAGAGGAGTAATAAGACCATAAACAAAAACATTCACGCCCAACTGCAGGTTAACCTTCGTAAGGTGAACTGGGGTGCAAACCCCAGGTGATTATTTATGTTCGTATTTTTTGAAATAAACACTATTGAGATATAGTAATTTTTCTAATCGTTTATTGAACATTGTACTACAATGTGCTGTGCTAAGAATTAATGTAGTATGCGTATTTTTATTGATATAATTTTATTTACGCTCTGGGGTGCATTTGGACCCCAGTTGACCATCTACGTTATAATATTTCCTATACCGGATGCAAGTTGCTGTTCGTCTTGCCGCTTCTAGGAATGCAAGCTTGCAGTATTGCAGGCTTCGACATGTTTCAACTTGATTTTAGGTTTCACTATAAATATAAACTTTTCTGTTTGTGTGCAGTATTAGTTTGTCTTGAAGTTGAGCAGTGCTAGTGTGCAATTATCGCGTTTGTGTTGAAAATGCCATTTACACCTAGAAATCCTAACGCCCTGACGGACGATGAACTTCGCAGATATTTAGAAGAGGATGATGAAGAAGTGGATAATGTTTTGGGGGGTGTAGAAGGCGAAGAGAGTGAAGAAGAAGATCGGATAGAAGATGAATCGATTACAGATTCCGAAAATGAAAATGATTCCGATTCAGAACCTATAACTACTGTTGTTGATTCGACGAATGCCTATATTAGTAGAGATGGCTCAATTTGGGCAAAGATACCCGTAAGGACGGTCCGAAAACACCCAGGAAATGTCATAAAAATTAGCGAAGGTTTGACTAAATATAGCAGTGGATTCAGTAACATTACAGAAGTATTTACCCTGTTTCTATCTGAAGAAATAATAAACATAATAGTACAAGAAACAAACAGGAAAGCTAGACATTACATTGATTTATGGAATAATAAACATGAAAATGCATCTAATAGAATTTGGAAAGACATGGACAGTGTGGAACTTTGGGCATATATTGGATTACTAGTTTCTATGGGAGCTCTCAAATCCAGACAGGAACCTATTGAAATGCTTTGGACAACTGATAATGCTTATTGCCGACCACTTTTAACTGTTGCTATGTCAAAACACAGGTTCAAAGAATTAACCGCTTTTATGCGATTTGATAATTTTGAAACTAGGATTGAACGTAGACAGCAAGATAAATTAGCAGCTTTCAGAGAGGTTTTTGAAATTTTCGTCGAGAACTGTAAAAGAGCCTACATCCCTGGAAGTCATCTAACAGTGGACGAACAACTTGTAGGTTTTCGAGGACGTGCTCCATTTTGCGTCTATATGAAAAGTAAGCCAGATAGATATGGCATAAAGATTTGGGCATTAGTAGATTGTGCAACATTATATACAATGAATCTACAAATTTATTTAGGAAAGCTGGGAAACAAACCTGAGAAAAATCAAGGCGTTAGGGTGGTTTTAGATTTAATTCAATGTGTGCCAAGTGGTCGTGGAATAACAACAGATAATTTTTTTACCAGCAAAGATCTGGCATTGGAGCTACAGAAAAGAAAATTAACGCTTTGTGGAACGCTAAGACAAAATAAAAGGTTTATTCCAAAGGAACTTCTACCACATAAAGAAAAGCCTCCGTTTTCAAGTATGTTTGCGTTTCAACGAGATGTAACCCTGGTTTCGTACGTGCCAAAGCCAGGAAAATCAGTTATTTTATTGTCAAGCGAACATCACGAAGACTCAGTGTCAACCGAAGAAACTGACTACAAGCCGGATGTAATACTCCATTATAATTCCACCAAAGGCTCGGTAGATGCTGTAGACAAGATGGCAAAGCAATATTCAGCACGAAGAACGTCAAACCGTTGGTCTATGGTTCTTTTCGGTCACCTAATTGACATGGGTGCAATAAATGCCTATCAACTGTGGCTTATTAAAAATCCTTCCGAAAAACAGGTGTTAGATGGTAGAAGAAAATTTTTGTAGGTTTTAGGAAAACAACTAATAAAGCCAAACGCCCTACGACGCTTTCAGAATCCCAAAATCAGGCAAAGTATTAAGACCCAAATAAGTGGTGTATATCCAGAAGCAACTACCCAACCTCTACAAAATATGACTATGGCAATGCAAGGGCGTTGTCATCTGTGCGAAAGGGGAAAGGACCGAAAAAGTAGGCAACGCTGTTCAAAATGCCATGTTTTCATTTGCACTACACATTCTGTTAAAAGTATTGTATGCTTAAATTGCAAGAAATAATTTATAGCAATTGTTTAATTATTGTACAATAAACAAATTAGTAAAGTTGGTTTGTTCTATTTTAATATAAGTTTCTAACACTTAAAATAGTCAAATTATATAAACGGGCTTAAACAAATAGCTGAAAAACACTGGGGTGCATTTGCACCCCAGTTGACCTTCTGACGGTGTTCTGTGAGTCGACCTTACGAAGGTTAAGCATGGTTACGTACCAACAAGGTAACCCGCGGAGTCGGGCCCTGTTGTGCAAAGCACAAACCAACTTGGCCTTGTCTCACACCAAAAAAGCGATGGGCCTCTAAGGCCTGTGAAAGCTTCACATATATATGTATATATTGCTGGGTTATTTACCCTATGTAATTGATGTTGCCTATGATATGCTTCGATTATGTAATTTTTCCTACGTAAATCTTTAATCATATTGAAAGGATACTATTTTTGGTGTTATTATTCCTGTTTGTGTCTGAAATTAAGATTAATTAGCTTAATTGTAATGTAAATCATGTTGTATAAGAGGTATTTCTTATTATATATTATAAATGTTAAGCTTCTAAGATAAAAAGGTATCTTCCGATCTTCGAAATGTTCTATGATTTACACTGTGTAGCGCGGGAGTGATCTTTTCTGTGGAGATTCGGTAGTGAATAGTTGTGGGGTCATCTATTTTCCATTTTAGTGACAAATTTGGGATGTCAAAAGTAATGATGGGACCCTGAAATGTAAATAATTGTAAGATTGTTTTATAAACTTTATAAATGTATTTCTGTCAAGGTTAATTTGAGAATTGAAGATTTATTGTTGTTATAAATAGCTTGTGCCTTATATAAGGAAAGTTTTCCTATACTTTTATTTAGTTAAATAACTATGTTAAATAAGAAATTTTGCAATTTATGTAAAAGATATATATTTGAGGTTATAATTAAAATTTTACTAATTATACTGTTATTGACAAATGTGGATGATGTAAATGTTTATATTTAAGTTTATTGATGGATTATGTATCTGTTTTTAATAATTTTGTAACTAAATTGTAAGATTTTGTGTAAAATTGCATTTTAAAGCACATGACTTTTTTTGTTATAGATTAGGACATATCTGATACCGATGGATTGCTAATTTTGTATAGATTACAATTATGATACTAGTTTGTAGAAATATTTGTTTATTTAAGCAGTAGAAGTCATTTTTAATTTATTTGATACCAGTTTTAAGTTGGATGATAAGATTCTTGTATGCTATTGATCCATTTTCAAAATTTAGATTATTTTTGGGCATTTTAAGGAAATTCAATCTTGTTCGCCCCCTTCAAGGAAGAGCACGTATTTTAGAATTACTTTGAAATTAATTTAAGGCCATTTAGGTCGATTTTTGTTAAGTTTGGGGAGGAGCTGGAATTTGATTTAAAATGTAA
Source organism: Limonius californicus (assembly GCA_014611495.1). Taxonomy (NCBI): domain Eukaryota; kingdom Metazoa; phylum Arthropoda; class Insecta; order Coleoptera; family Elateridae; genus Limonius; species Limonius californicus. The sequence continues at coordinate 17,202 of JABXWE010045510.1, forward strand.
ATTTTGGAGGTTATGTTTATTTAATATCATTTGAGTGGAAACTACGTTATATAATTTCAGAGTTAAATTGTGTTAAAGTGTTGTAATAATTATAATAAAACTTACCTGCTGTTTTTCATCGAAGTTGTGTATGATTTAAATTCAAAGTTCCTGGAAAGTAACTTATTAAAAACAAGTTAAAAGTGTATTATGGGAATTTATACGTACCTGTTCTACTTTGTCGATTTCCGGATTTTTATTGAAGTGTTTTCACTTCAATATCTACACATTTGTGAAAGAAGCTGGAGGAATTGCATTTTTAACGGTCACCGCACATTCAGGAAGTGACGCATATCGAAATTATGTGTTTGCATCAAGGTCGAATTATTGCAACCAATGCAGATTATAATAACTACTGTGGGATATGGTTCATTTCGAAACCGTTGTAAATGAAAATTAAGATTGCAGGTAATTGTATCTATTTGAATAATATTGTTATGTAACTATCATAATGGGAAAGCCACGTAATTTTATACCTTTATTATAAACCTGAGATGAATCTTAAAAATTTTTGATATGCTTATTTAGATTAAATTTAAATTTCGATTTATAAATAATTACTTTTAATTTTATGAGTGGGCAATAAAATATTAATTTTATTTTATTAATAATTATCTACAACTTATATTTTGACGCTAGCCAACGTGGGATTAATTACTATTACAATTATGGCAGTTTACACAGCAATATATATATATATATATCTATCTTTACAGTATCGTACTTCCGAAATTACAGATTAGTTATCTATCATTAAATAGATGCTACCGAATTTCCGTTTCCGTATAGTAGTCGGACTAGCAGATTTTGAATCTAAGCAAACCACATACGAAGGAAATGGGTATTTTAGTTAAAATCTCGTCCAGAAGTCCGAGTTTTCGGCCAATTTAATATTTTGCCTATACCTATGGCATGGAAACGTGAAGAAACGTGTATGACGTAACAGACATGTCCAAGACACCCTTAACCTGACCACAAATCTTTTCCACTACCTGTGCTATGTTTATCCACTCGCCTATTCCAATTTCTTCCAAAAGTAAAAATAGGCCAGAGGGATGTTTGGGCCAAAGAAATAAGTATAGTCAGAATATTTGAAGTGGTCAATAGCATTTAAATTAAATAATTTAAAACGGTTTAAGATACTTTTTAGCTTTAAGTTGTATTTATTTGTAATACCTATATCTTGCATATTATTTTGCCCTTGGGGGAGCCTGTAACCCCTAAAAGGTGCGTTGCCAGGTGGCACATATGGGACTGCCCGGTAGATATACCGCGAAGGGGGGTTATAAAAACCTCCTGCGGACCAATAGGCCTGATGCGGGGCAGCAGTTGCACCAGTACTGTAAGAGGCACAAAATACGAATGCCAGTATGCCAGAGGTTGATACTGCAGAGATATCTGCAAGGGCAAAGGAATACTTCGTCTCGGTTTGAGATCTGCGGAATGAATAGCAACGGGAAACTATCCTTCTATTATTCCACGAAAACCACTTCATCATTAGCAGCGAGTACCAAAGCCCATTTAATTGGGCACGTGTGCGAAGAATCTACGGGTTGAAGGTGGGGACGTGGATGTACGTAGTCTATATATGTCATCATCATCTGACATGGAGCTAACTCGAGGATCAATCCTGGACTACGCCAGGCCCACCCCATGCCAGTAGGTGGGTAGGAATTTAATGGATAGGGTGGGATTGGGTGGGGTATTGGCACAACGTTAGCATGTTGGCAACGCATACCGCAAGACACCGCTGCTGCAACACCAGGTAGTTAGTAAGCTACGCATCAATGCGGTTTTTGAGTACGTAACCGTGACCGTTGTGCGATTATGCATTTGAGCCTAATAACTTTGGTATCAAAGATTCACCTTGTTCTTATTTCACATCTATCTATTGTTCTGAGGTTACAGATTGCAGCTGTGTTAGTTTCCTAATAACTAATAAACTACTTAATATTTACTCCCAAACTTATTTAAACTGTCCGTTATGCGATTATGCCTTTGAACCTAATAGCTTTGGTATCAAGTTTTATATTGTTCGCATTTCTTAACTATCTATTGTTTTAAGGTAACTGCTCCTATCTTAGTTTCCTGATGACTAATTAACTACTTAATATTTAGGGCACTGATTACAACTGTTTTACCACTTAGTTGTAAGTTCGATTCTGGATTGTACTTCCTTCTCTTCCCGAGTCTTCCTCTCTGAGGCTTCTTACATTTTCCTCCAGTTTTAATTGGAAATTTTGTGTATTTTCTCTGATGTATGCTCTGTGCCCCCGTGTTTTAATATGATATAGAGGTGAATAAACAGTTCCCATCTCCTGGGATCTTCCGCACTGTCAGTTGTGTCTGTCCGTAAATACTGTTTCCTGTTCAATGGCCGGTATTGTGTTTCATACTTTTGAGAATTGCCGTTGGCTTTCTGTTGTGTAGTCTTCCGTGTGTATGTTTTTCTCAACTTCTCTAATTACCAGTTCCACTTGACCACCACCCGTAATGTTAGACCTAAAATACCCCAAAAATACTCTACTTGCAGGTAACTGTGTTTTCTTTAATCACTATAGTATTAAACGCGGCTATTTGCGGTCTCTGATTTGTCTTCCCGGATTAGCGCACTAAATTAAATTAAATTAAATTAAATTAAAGGAATTAAGTTTATTGAAGTTAAATGAGATTAAAGTTTACAACTCGTTTTTTACTTTTAGATGTTACAAATGCCTAGACCTAAAATGTCCCTAATATATTCTAATTTACAGTTAATTGTGAAATATTCTGAATTTTTTGCTTTAACCTCGATTGTTAACTTATCTTATGTTGGCCCCTTTTCCAATTTTAACTAATCAAAATAATACCAAACGCGACTTTTGCGGTTTCTAATTTGGCTTACCCGGGTCTACGCTTTAAATTAAATTAGGGGAGTTTCATTTATATTAAATTATAAGAGATTATAGGAGATTAAAGTTTCAGATCGTTTTTTTTACTCTTAGAAGTTACAAATACCTGGACCTAGATTTTCCCTAATGTACTCTACTTTACATTTAAACGTGAAGTATTCCAAATTTTTGCTTTAACCTCGTTTGTTATATTATCTTATGTTGACCCCTTCTCAGTTTTTTAGCCCCTCCAATTAATACTAAACGCTACTATTTGCGGTGTCTAATTGACCTACCCGAATCTACGCACTAAAATAAATTGCATTAACTTAAATTACATTAAAATAAATGAAATTAAATTTTACCATTCGTTTATTACTTTTAGAAGTTACAAATACCTGGACGTAAAATATACCTAGTATACTCTACTTTACAATTAAATGTGAGATATTCTTAATTTTAGGCTTTAACCTCATTCGTTAGATGATCCTAAGTTGACCTCCTTTCAGCTTTCCAACCAATCAGAATAATACACTCAGGAATGATTTTCTTGATTGAAGCTACGCTTGACTGCCTGTTGCAGCCCAGAATTTTTTTCTTGCAAATTGGCACCACTTGGGAGGATTATCGTCGGTTTGAATTTTTATGGCCTTATACGAAGAATTTCAATTTTTAGTTGCGACGGCTTGTATGCCGGCCCTTTCTATTTCTGAGAATTGCCGTTGGCTTTCTGTTATGTAGTCTTCCGTGTGTATGTTTTTCTCACCTCTCTAATTACCAGTTCCACTTGATCACCACCTGTAATGTTAGACCTAAAATACCCCAAAAATACTCTACTTGCAGGTAACCGTGTTTTCTTTAATCACTATAGCATTAAACGCGGCTATTTGCGGTCTCTGATTTGTCTTCCCGGAACTGCGCACTAAATTAAATTAAATTAAAGGAATTCGGTTTATTGAAGTTAAATGAGATTAAAGTTTACAACTCGTTTTTTACTTTTAGATGTTACAAATGCCTAGACCTAAAATGTCCCTAATATATTCTTATTTACAGTTAATTGTGAAATATTCTAAATTTTTTACCTTTTCCAATTTTAACTAATCTTAATAATACTAAACGCGACTTTTGCGGCTTACCCGGGTCTACGATTTAAATTAAATTAGGGGAGTTTAATTTAAATTAAATTAAAAGAGATTAAAGGAGATTAAAGTTTCAGATCGTTTCTGTTAGTCTTAGAAGTTACAAATACTTAGACCTAGATTTTCCCTAATGTACTCTACTTTACATTTAAACGCAAAGTATTCAAAATTTTTGCTTTAACCTCATTCGTTATATTATGTTATGTTGACCCCCTCTCTACGCACTAAAATAAATTGCAGTAACTTAAATTACATTAAAATAAATGAAATTAAATTTTACAATTCGTTTATTACTTTTAGAAGTTACAAATTCCTGGACGTAAAATATCCCTAGTATACTATACTTTACAATTAAATGTGAGATATTCTTAATTTTAGGGAATGAGGGAATGAATTCCTTGATTGAAGCTACGCTTGACTGCCTGTTGCACCCAGAAATTTTTTCTTGGAAATTGGCACCAGTTGGGAGGATTATCCTCGGTTTGAATTTTTATGGCCTTATACCAAGAATTTCAGTTTTTAGTTGGGACGGCTTGTATGCCGGCCCTTTCTATATCTGTCCCTGAATAAGGTCTCTACCTGTTTGCTATCGTTGTCGTGTTTATCCAAAATTCCCCCTAGATGCCTATTCGCTTGTACAGTATTACATTCACTTGTTACGAAATTCCCCCGTTTTCATTTCTATTTTTAATTTAATTTATTTTTTTTAAGTCTATTAGACTACAAATACTACAGAAGACTACAAAAGACTATGTAAGCACTCCATCACTTAGCTCTTTTCTGCTTTTCCCTCCGTCCTGATGTTTTCTTTGTCGATCGCTAATTTTTCACCTTTGATAGGTCGTCAGGTAGAACCGGTGGTATTCCTCTTCCTTGTTTCCCGTACATACACGCACTGGAACGTGATAGTTTGCACCCAAAATATTTTTTGAAAGTCTCGCTAAGCAATTTTGCTCGAAAGCGTTTAAGGCACGTCCGTTCCCGAGCTCGTCGCCAACGCGAGTCGACTGAATGTACGTAGTCTATATCTGTAAGGAAAAATACACAGCCCAATACATGAGATGCACAGACTAAAATATATATGTTGGGAATCTCAGAATCTTGATGGCCAGGATGTGGAAAACTTAAAATAGATGATGATATGGTGTATTACTCGGGTAGCAAACAAGAAGCACACCAACACGGTCTAGTAATAATTGTTGACAAAGAAACTAATAACATAGTAAACATTTTCCTACCTTTAGCAGAGAGAGTGATTATGCTGCACCTATATGGTAGATATGTGAATTTGAAGATTGTCCAAGTCTATGTGTCTACAGCTGAAAGGAGAAACGCCGACGAGACAGAACAATTCTACGGACACATACAAAAAGTTCTTAGATCAACCCAGAAACACGATACTGATATAGTAATAGATGACATTCATCCTAAGATCGCCAAAGGAAAAGCATTTGAAGCAATTGGGGAATTCGTATTAGGACAAAGAAATATGCGACGAGGCCGTGTGATCCAATTCTTCCAAAAGATGAATTTGGTAATAACAAATACATTGCCATAGCAGCTATTTCGAAGGTTGTACACCCGGACGTCACTTCAGCATACAAATGAAAATATTGTAAGAGGTCGGATAGATTTCCTTATCATAACAAACGATTCAACAGTAACGTAATTAATGCAAGACCATACCCCGGTGCTGTCATTAAATCGGATCACAATCCAGTAGTGATAGAGATTAAGCTGAAACTGAAAGTTACACCAGAAAGAGTGTACAAAGAGAGAATAAATGTAGAAAATCTAAGCAATGAAATAGAACTCATAGAACTAAAAAATAGTTTTAGAATATAATTTAAAATTCTAAGAGTAGAAGCAAATGAAGATGTGACCACTCGCTGGGAGGAAATCAAGAAAGTATCCAATAACTCAGGATAAAAGAAAAAGGAAAAAGATAAAGTAGTGGAAGAACGAAGAAATATTAAATTGAATGGACCTACGTATGAAATGGAAATGGAAAGATATCAATGAATATAAAATTGTGCAAGCGGAAATAAGAAGGCAAATTAAAGTCGCTAAAGAGGAATGGCTGAATAAAAAATGTCATGAAATCGAAAATTTGGAAAAAATCATCACATATTCAATTTATATAGAAAGATTAAAGAAGTAGAGAAGGTAGATGTATTATAAAAACAACGTAAGAGTTCTTATTGATGAAAATGGACACATACTCACAGAGAATGATGATTAAACATCTAAAGAATAAAACACCTCCGGGACCAGACGAAATTCTAGCTGAACTGATGAAGCCTCTAGATGACGATGGTATCAAGGTATTAACGAAGCTGTTCAATTATACATACGAAACATGTAATATGCCAGATGAATAGATGAAATAAATATTTATTCCGTTGCCAAAGGAAAGCGATATTAGCTGCTTCGACTACCGTCTAATTAGTTCGATGAATCATACCTTAAAAGTATTTTTAAGAATAATACATACCATATGTACAAAAAAATTTTAGATAAAGAGTGGCTTTGTACTTCAATACGTCAGTCCTTGATGATTTTATGACAATTAAATGTCGGTCTTAATCAGATTTAATTTAATAATGGTGTTTACAGAAATACATAAGTGATTCATCGTTGAATCTTATTTTCGCAATGGAAATCTTGAAAATGAGGAATGGATTTACAGTACCCGCCCTTGTATGGTTGAATTTCGACAACAGTTTCCTGATTTTGTGTTTCTGGAGGCCGACTTTTTTAATGTGGTACGAAATTGTGTGCGGTTATTTAGAGAAACAGGA
>JABXWE010045511.1:0-11904 GCA_014611495.1 Limonius californicus
TTGCAGCAAGCCTAGAAAAAAAGCTATTCCGTCTGCAGTCAGCTGTAATAAGCTTTGAATGACATTTACCTGTATGTCAAACTGTGTGACAGTTCAGGTAGTTAAAAATTTTGGCCCAACAAAATGTGAAAATGAACAAGTATTTAGTTGCAACTGATTTGTAATTTATTAAGGTAAGTAAATTACAGGTTTTTCTTCAAGATTTCTTGCTTTTGTTACAATTTTCATATTGTCAGATTTTAAAGCTTAATATAGACGGGACAATCCCTAGGCTACTGCAATTGACTTTTTAAAAAATCACTTTGTATAAAGATAACATCTCGTTTATTAAACATATGAAAACATTTCCAATGCTATAAATACATCAAATGAGCTTAGGCAGGACTGCAGCCTGTCACCCGTAATATTTAATACATATCTAGACGTCATGTCAGCCAACTGGGAACGCCATTGCCTATCCGGATTCGGATAAATGATAGTCCACTAGCCAGCCTCAATTTTTCAGATGACCAAGTGGTACTGGCTAAAGTTTATGACCAAGAGATTATATACAGCATACAGAGACTGGGGCTTTATATGAGTTTGACAAAAACCGAATATTTAGTGCTTAACTTAGATGTCAGATTTAAAATAATTATAGACGTTGACGTGACATCAAGTTCATCATTTTAAATATCTGGGACCAGAAATAAATAAGAACGGTGTGGAAAATACAGAAATTGGAAACAGGATCCAGCAGAGCAGGAAGATAATTGGGTACTTGAATAGTGTATGGTGGGACAAGCACATCTCCATCAACAATAAAAAGTGAGTAGGTCGAATATTAGCAGAATCTGTGCTACTCCTGCGAAGTATGGACCATAAAAGAAGCAATGAAGAAAAAACTAACAGCAGCGGGGCTAGCTTACTTGCGACGCAGTGTTAGAAGAGAAGAAGAATTCCCAATGCAGAAGTTAGACAATGAATGGAAGCTGCCGACACATTTGTAAACAAAGTATAGGGTAAAAGTTGAAGTGGGCACCTATGGAGAATGCCAAACTCGAGATGGCCGAAAAAGATCTACAAATAGAAACCAATAGAGAAAAATAAACGAGGAAGATCATAAGGGCACCAATGAGAAGCGGAAACATAGACGAAAACGACGCTTAGCGAAGAGGAATGGATATACAGCTTATTACTGTAGCATAATAACATGTATTTATACAAGAGGTTGTGTATTCCAATATATAAATATATATATATATATATATTGCCATGATATTTATATTAAATTAACGCAATTATTATTAAATATTTGTTATATGTCTTTATCATGCCTTAAACTACACTAAAATACCTTCAGAAGGACTGTTATATTATTAAAAGAATATTTATAGGTATTAATTTCCATAGTTTAACCTGAAACATAGTCTAGACAGATTAACAATGTCGTTATTTATATCAATTAATGAAATATTATGGTTAAAAAGTGTTTTTATGAACCTGTCTTATGTAAGAAGCGTTTCCGATACTTCGTACGTCACATCATTTTAGGAAATATGTACTCCGGGTGAGATTTTGCAGTGTTTGGCTAGTTGCAATCCTGTTGTATGATTTATTACTCGTTATGGCTGATGATGGGGGTATTTTTGACTGTACCAGAGCCCTAAAACTAAAAGATAGCAGTTATTGTAAGTTTATAGAGGAATTGTGTATAATTTTGTTACAATGTGGTTTTATGTTAACTAATTAAGTTGTATTTTAAATCTAGGAAGGCATCTGTTAAGTTTCTTTGACAATTTAGATTGTTTATTTAACTATAATTACGTTTTTATACAAATTTTGAAAATGTTAGGTTAAATCTAGAATTTCATTATTTATGTTGGGAATAAGTCTTTTATAGGAGGTTTTTGCGTTATAAAACATGTATAATTGTTCAAGGAGTATGTTAAGTGTGTTTTTATTAGGTTTTAGAGTCAATTTGGCATAATTAGCAATAATTTAAAAATGTAAAATTTGTCATCTCAAATATAGGATTGTTTGGTGTCAAAAGTTGTTAAAAATTGCGTAGATCTTGAATCTGAAATTAGTTTTTAGATAGGATAATTCATAAGCCTAATATTAATTATTTAAATTTTAATTATCAATTTCACTAGATTTTGTTTTACACATTCCATCCTTGTTTTTTTAACGTTGCCAAGAAACGATGTGATGTTGTCAGTTTTTGTAGAGGTTTCTGGCAAGAAAAATTGAAATCAGTACCTTTATGGCCATCGTACAGAATGCACGCAATTTGTATCAGTGTTAAAAGTAATTTTAATTAAAATAGGCGTGGCATTGTATAAATTTATGAGGTTATGTGATTTGTTTACAAAATGTCAAACAGTGTTTAAAAATTGTAATTAGTGAACAATATGTGTTTATAATAATAAAATAATTTACCTGGATTAATTCAAACGAAGTGTGTTTAATTTCGTGAAATTCTTCTAAGAAAATAAAAGAATTAAATTGAAATCTATTAATACTAACTAATAAAAAAATTCTTCAATTCAAAAATATATAATCAGAATTCATGAACTTACCTTATTCAATTCGAACATTTAAGTGAACATTTACTGTGCTTCGGTGATTTAAATATTTAAAGTCACAAACTATTGAGTAATGAGAACTTGGTGCTGTCATATTCAAAATCAACTGATTCCGGTCTAGACAACGAGGCGTTCAAGCTGTAAATATGCAGGGGTTGCAGAATGTACAACAGGTGGTGTCTGGGATATGGCCGGAGTGACGCAATAAGAAAAAGATAAGTTTTAATTTAAGTCTATTTTTAAATGATTATGAACAATTCTTATATTATAATTAGCTATCTAAATGGTGGAGCCACTATAATATGCCCTGAGATAATGAGTTTAAATATAAATGCTATGACAATTACTTTATGTTATTTAATTTAAAAAAAAATCAAATTTGGCGCCCAACTCAAAAACATTTTATTATTTAAATAAATATTCATAGCAACTATTTATGGTCGCTGCCAACGTGGGGCGATTGTAGATTATTATAGATAATTAATTTATTTACTATATGATAATACATAGCAATAAATATATATATATATATATATATATATTATACATACATACTCGTAATCATTAGAACCTATGGATCTGGACTTCTTAACTGAAAATATAAAAAAACAAACATTCAAATCGCCACAAATATGGAGAAAAAAAGTAATTACAAGAGATATATCTAAAGAAAATTGTAAAATCACACCTAATACAGTAAAAATAATGGAAGAAAGAAGGAGATTGGACCGAGAATCTGATGAATATAAAACAATAAATAGTAAAATAAGTAATGAAATTAGAAAAGTATAAGGGCCAACAACACTCAACAAATTCAGAATATTATAGAGGACAATATGAATATAAGAGAGCTGAGATCAAGAATAGGAAAAGGAAGACCGAAGATCAATAGAATGAAAAATAAACATGGAACAACCACGACGAACAAAAGCGAAATTGTGAATATAGCAGAAGATTTTTACAGAAGACTTTACACTTCGACTGCTTCGAAATCGAAAACAGACAGGAAAACTATTGTAAATGTAGGTTCAGAAGATGTTGCTAAAATAGACAAAGCGGAAATAAGAACAGCATTAAAACAAGTTAAAAATAGAAAAGCTTCCGGAGAAGACAGAATAACGAGTAAAATGTTAAACATGGATGGCGAAATAGTGGAAGAAACTCTTAAGGTACTACTAAACAAGTGCCTTGAAGATGGAAAAATACCCGTTAAAAGGCCTAGCGCAGACACAGTAATTTTGTTTAAAAAGGGGACAAGATAAACATTGAAAACTACCACCCCATCTGCTTATTATGGAACCTATATAAATTATTAACAAAAATCATAACAAATCGCCTAAATAATAAATTTGAGTTCGACCAACCGGTTGAGCAAGCGGACTTTTCAAAGGGCCTCAGCACGATGGACCATTTACAATTAATAAGCACATTAATAGAACAATGTGCCGAATATATCATTCCCGTGAACTTGGATTTCGTAGACTACAGGAAAGCATTTGGCTCCCTTGAAATATGGCCCATTTTGCAAGCTATGCGTAACGCCCGAATTGACTCAAGGTATTCAAATTTTCTAGGATATATATTCGAAAATGCAACCACGCAAATGAAAATAGATGAGGGGATGTGGTTACTATCAAAATCCCAGTACAAGAAGGTGTTCCCCAAGGAGATACAATATCCCCAAAGTTATTCACGTTGGAGCTAGAAGATATTGTTACGAACCCAATATCCAAAATTCTAAATTAAATTATTATTGCTTCATAGCTGCTGTAATGTGATTTCAATTACTTGCATACACTTTCATGTTGCAAGTAGTGACGTCATTTTACCAAGCAAATTCAAAGTACATTAGAATATTAAATTAGGCAATGTGGTATAAGTAATACGCTCGATAAGGGAAATTAAGTAATAACCAGGTCATCGCCTATGGGCGCAAAAGGGAATTTATAAAAGGACACTTAAGATTGAATAAGCCAATGTTTAATAAAAGAGAGTAGATAGTGAACAGTTGGCAGTTGGCCGTGGGTGTTTGATAGAGGAGAGTGTTCCCAATAACAAACCTAGCAATGGCGCTGTACCCGTCTGTATTATTGTAAGTAGTTTAGTATAATGTTTTAGAAAAGTTGTCATAGTCTTGTAGTACGTAGTTATTAATAAATCCAATTATTTTATATAAGGGTAGTTGTTTCTCTGGTGATCCCGGTGATAAGGACAAAGGGCCCCTTATCAGTTACAGCCCATAGGCGTAACAATATATTCAAAAACCTGGCATAGGCAAATAAAGGTATTAATATCGATGGATCATTTTTTAATTACCTAAGATTTGCTGACGATATCGTTCTTATAAGTTACGATGGAGATGCTTTAAAAAATATGACAGAACAGCTGAATCATGAATCTAAGCTAGTTGGTCTTGAAATGAATAGACAATACAAAAGTTATGAGACAGACTGAAGTACAGATCAATATAGAAATTACCGACCTTGAAATACCATTAAATGTGGCGAACATAATCTATCAGTCGAAATAACAAGACGAATATGTTTGAGTTGGGCTGTATTCGGAAAATTGAGCTACATCTTAAAAAATTTAGAAATTTCGATCAATCTGATGCACAAGGTACGATGCATGCGTCCTACCTGTTATGACATATGGCATTGAAATAGTAACACTCACGCAAAAAAGCTCTAATAAATTAAGAACTGCACATAGAGCAATGGAAAGAACCATGCTTAAAATCAGTTGAGGGATAGAATAAGAAACGAGAAAATTCGAAACAGAACGAAAATTACCCATGTAATACAACTTACAACTGACCTCAGGTGGCAATGGGTGGGACATGTAGCACGACAAGAGATAACGAGATGGATCAACAAAATTGTACACTGCCGACCCAGAACAACAAAACGAAGTATAGGGTGACCTCAAACGAGATGGTTGGATGACATCAAGAAGATCGCAGGAAGAGATTGGTTCCAAAAAGCTAGACAGAAAAACATGGAGAGACATGGGAGAGACCTACGTCCAGGAGTGGACTAATATAGGCTGAGAAGAAGAAGAAGAAGAAGATATATATTTACATATATATCGGGACGTAATGGGCGGCTTTTGAACCGTTACGCTCCCATAGATTATGGCGAAACCATTTTGCCTTCCCGCAATCAATCTCTCCATCTACATTTATGGAAACTTTCAACCCCACTGACGACTGTGATGGTGAATATAACATCCGAGACCAACTGTTTAAAGTACCTGTACCCATACCATGATACGACGCGCCGCGCCGCCGTGCCGTGTTGAACGCTGTCTTCGAACCCCATCCCAGTACTGGCCAGATTAAGCGTTGCATAATTCTGGTCAGCGAACTAGGATGGTGTTTCATGCTGGGCCAAACCGAAGCCATGCTCTTTTCAAATTTGAATCAAATGTTCGATTAACCATTACAGCAAAAGTTAATTCTAGTACAAATAACTAATACAGTTTGTATTCTTAAAACATTAAACCGTCGTACTAGTAATAAGCCAATTTACCACCACGCAAATATATAATACAAAACAAATATACGCAAAGGACAGACAAGTGCGGTGTTCACGTTTCCTTTCGTCGTTCTGCAAAAAATGCTTACCTGGATCACCGCCACGATAAATTAGTTACAGTATAAAACATTTAACGATGTGCAGGAGCTTCATTCATTGTAAAGCAGTATTCAACCCGAAGCGAATTCATACCGTGAAAGAGAGACTCTGAGAGCGATTCTCTCCGTATTTGTACACGGACTACTTTAACCGGAAATGAATTTCTTGTTTCTGTTACCTAAACAAATACAATTTTGCAAGGCTTTATAACTTGGATGTAACCTTATTTATATTTGAATGTCGCTCTTGGGATTTTTCGATTAATTTTAAAGGGCTTTCCGGCCTTGTAATTTAGTTCCCTCTGCATTACTTAATATTTATACCGTAATTAATTTGAAATATCTGGTTTGCTTTTTTTAATTTGTTGAAGTTTTTCTATAGGACCATAAATACTTAGCCGCTTAGTATTATGGTTTCTTTGAAAATTGGGGGGGCAGCAAACTGAGGCGTTAATAATGGAGATGCCACCTAAATTGTTTTGCAAATACAGTAATTAGGAAGCAAATAGGAAGCATGAGAATGCAAAATGTAACATAATATACCTAATGGACTCTTTATTCGGGATAAACAGGGGCGCGAGAATAAATTTTCAGAAATTCGCCCGTACTAGTATCAAAAGATTATTTAAATTGAGTTAAATACAGCAAACTTAATTGTGAGAGTGAGTTATAGGCTTATATATTCTTAAAATGGAAGATTACTTAACTTTTCCTGGCATTTTCACTCTCGCTCGCCGTAATTGTAATTCCTGCTGTTGGAATTTTAATGTTTTTCACAACAATCTGTAACTCACTCTTTGTGTAAGAATTTAAATAGAATTCTGAAACGCGATACAAACTTCATATTTTATAGAACGGTTATAAGTATTTTTAGTAACATAAGAAGTATTCCAATGTTGCTCCTCAAAAATTGTAACTTTCTTATATTACGTATGATAGATCTTCGGTGCTTTTCACTTTCTGAATGAGGTGTTATATAGATTCGTTTAATAGTGGCTTAGGGGAAACAAATAATAACTGAAAATTTCATTTTCCAATGTACGAAAATTGAAATATAAACCTGGGTTTATCACACGGATTGTCGCGAGACAGAGTCGTATAGACCTAATATTTGAATTATTTTGTTATTTTATTGATCTAGCAAAACATTGTATAATACGAGGCTTGTTCAACTTGTAACGAAGTTTCCGGGAAGCAACCGTTCCAGCATTTGACAATTAAATGTTAGGTCACTTTACTTCCGACAAGAGGCGTCACACTCCGGAGAACCGCGTAGAGAATGGGAAACTTCTATATACAGGATCCTCTCATAAATTGTGAATTAGGAGTCGAGCTCCATCAGAGAAGGCAGGCCGCCGAGAATAAAACTACCAGTCCGCCAGAGAAGAAGGCAAACCGAAGTTGAGCCCCCAAAATATTCTCAGTCCGAATGAGAATATTCCAGTGAATTGCAGAATTCCATAAAATCCGCGTACCTGTACGGTATCGCATTTATTCCTTTTTGTGGAAAACTTCGCCGTTGGGGCTACGAAATATTTAAATTCTTACACCGGCGAAATTACGAATCCAAAAACGTTTCCCAGCAGCTGAATTTAACAAAACGTTCATTGACTCCGCAAGGATACGCTACCAGGTGATAAGTTATTTTAATCAATGTGTGAATACTAGAGCTGGCAATCGGATTCGGATTTTCGGATATCCGGATTTTTTTATGCGAAGATCCGGATTTTGTGAAGGCTAAAAATCCGGTATTCGGATTTATCCGGATTTCGGATTTTAGATTAAGATCCGGATTTCGGATTTCTCACAGAGGTTCGGATTTCTCACAGAGATTCGGATTTCGGATTTCTTACAGAGATCCGGATTTCGGATTTTTTTAAAATCAATTTGGAGTTAGGATTTCTTATGTCGATCCGGATTAAATTTTTAATGTTTTACGTGTGCTTTTATTAAGATTTCCGTCGTACCCATCACTATTTAGTGGAAGGGGGGTAGAATTTTTCTCCAATGTTTATCTGAATTAACTGCATATTCATACAAATTCTACATGCCAGAATAATGCAGACTGTATTTATGTAGATGTACTTAAATGTTTGATTTTTAAGAAAAATCCGGATAGCGGATTATTTGGGGTAAATCCGGATATCGGATTTTTCGGATATATCCGGATATCGGATTCTGCGGATAAATCCGGATAGTGGATTTTCCGGATGAATCCGGATAATGAATTTATCGGATAACGGATTTGCAAGACGGATTTTATCTGGATAGTAAAAATCCGTCGGATTCCGGATTATTCGGATAGCGTATAATTTAAAATCCGAAATCCGGATTTTAAAATTTAACGGATTTCACAGCACTAGTGAATACTGTAAAGGTTCAGATTAATAATTTCGAAATGCATTCTGTTACACGTATTTAAACTAACTGTCAGGTGGCAATCCATTTCATTTGTTTATGTAAGTACAGGACACACATGCTGACCGCAGCTCACAGCTGGAACGCAATCTACCCGGCCAGTGACCCGACCTTCTGAGTCCGTCCAGTGGCTTACCGTCCAGGGTTTTGAATATATTATTATTTTCTTTATAACACCAGAATCACACATATTTTGCTTTTAATTGTAACATTTAAATAGAATAAATCCTGTAATAACCATTACAGTCTCTCCGCATGTTATTACGAACTTCTGGCTCTGAGCTGAAACCAGGCAACCGTCCACCACGTGCGCGGACCGTTACAAACGAAAACCCATCTTTGATCAATGTATCCTTGAACACAAATGCAATCATTCAATCATTCAAATGACGTTTGTTAATGTTAGTAGTGTTTGTAACCAACACATTAATAACTTTCTGGCGTTTGAATTTGATTCTGACTTTTAAAACTTCGATTTTGAAATAGCGTTTGTGGTTGAAAATGCGTCAAAGTTTGGTCAGCGTGAGTTCCTACAATTTTTATGCGCTGAGGGTGTGCAGCGATTGCAGATTCATACGCGAATACAAGCACTGTACGGAAATTCATGTATTGCGTACCCAACTGTGAAGGAATGGTGCCGAAAATTTAAGGATGGAAAAGAGGAGAGTATGGATGAGCTGCGACCAAGTGCACGGTGTACTGCATTAAGAGAAAACAATATGGCATGTGTGGAAGGCCCAATTAGAGAAGAAAAGTCGAATTTCAGTTAGAGAAATTTCAGAAACTGTTGGTGCGAGTGTAGGATCTGTCCGTAGTGTTGTTCGTAATCTGGGTTACAGAAAAGTTTGTTCTCAATGAATTCCTCGTCGCTTGTCTAATGAACAAAAATTCTTGCGAATGGGTTTATCTCCGCAACACCTCACATACTGTGGGCAAAATGGTGATGACTTTCTTCTGTCAATAGTTGCGGGTAGTAAAACAATGGGATAGGTGCCTTAACAGTGACGGTAATTATTTGTATCTAAATTATTGAATAAATTTTTTATAAAGCAAAAATGGGTTTCAAGTTTCAAGATTACAATTGTATAATTATAACAACAATTTGCATATTATAAATTATCCCCGGCTTTTCTAAAAAAACACATACCATTTAATGTGTATAGAATACATTGTTAGTGGCATTTGTTTAAATAATATACATACAATTTCTTGAACGACAGTTAGAGAAACGCATCGGCCAATGCGCCTTTGAACTCTTCGTCTCTCTCGCAATTAGTCATCATGATGGAATTTCAATAAACTTGTAGAATAAAAAAGATCTGTGACGCGAGCTTCTTCATTATTTCAAGGAATTTAAAGTATTTTTAATGTGGATATTTAGAACACTTACCTACGTATTTCGGCAACTAAGCTGTCATCTTCAGTAGGAACTTGAAGTACCTAAATTAACTTGGCTGAGGAATACCTCTCGAGATAAGTCAACAATTGAAGTCCTTTGGGCTTATCTCCAGAGGTATTCGTCAGCCAAGTTAATTTAGTTAGTTCAAGTTTATATACAGAGCCATATATTTGTTAGTCACGCCGAATAGACATTTTTTCAAAAATAAATATTATACATCTATAAAAACGTACAACACTTACATATCCTTCTTTTTGAGAAATTAAAACAGTAGTTATATTTTCCATTCAAATATTTCATGTAAAACTATAGGTTTCGCTGTAGCTCAATCTACCATAGGTTCCCAATAAATATCTATGTAAAAGAAAGCTTTCTTTGAAGTAGGTATAATTAAATACATGTAGCAGCACGCTCGAAGGTCATACTTTCTCAAACGCCCTGTAGTTAAATACCTTGAGCTGTTATACCTATATACATGAGTAGCATTTTTCCAGGTGTCTTTCTGTAGTAGTTCCTTGCATTTATAATTTTGCTATCACCCCAAGCTTCAATCAATATGTTAACGTAAACTCGGAAAGGCTTTGCGTTATTTATGAACCAACTAAATAAATAAACGTAATTACAATATTTCAGTACATGTTGGTAGAACATGAAAATAATGTCAATCTATTAACTAATTAGAGAGAGTGTAGTATTACATTACGTTACAAAATAATATTATTGGATTTTTATTTTGAAAGAAATGATACAGCCAATAGCATACTCTCGAACTCGTCAATTTCCCGGAAAATGTTATCATCATTAACGTTGAACTAAACTTTGTAGTATGAAAGAGAGAAAATTTCTTTATTTACTTCAAGCAATTTGAAGAACTTTGGATGTAGATAATCGTGGGTTCCAGCATGTAAACTGCTGCACTACGTATATTGCGGATACATCTCAATTTCGGAAGCTTGTTCTGTGTTTCCAACAGCATTTCTGTAAAGCAAAACCTTGTATTTATACTAACCATTGGAAGATAAGCGTTTTATAGGAATAACCGTGATGTATCTAAGAAATTATGTAATACCTTCTTTTAGAAAAATTTATTATTTAATTTGTATTTTCCATTAAAATAGTTGGTGAAATCCATTAGTTTTTATTTAGCTCAATCTACTCTACGTTTCTAATATAATACATGTTGATGATAGCTTCAATGGAACTAGATTTAAATAAATACGCGCAAGAGCTTCCAAACAGTATCTCTCAAAGGTCATACTTCCTTAAACTCCCTGTAGTAGTTAAGTACGTTAGCACCTAAAGATCTTCTATTTTACATGTGTTTATCGTAGTGTTTGCTTGTATTTATATTTTTTGTGTCACTTCAATCTTTAGTCAATACGTTAACGTGAACTTGGAAACGCTCTATGATATTTATAACCCAACTAAATAAATAAACACAATTACAATATTCCATTACGTGTTAATAGAACACAAAAATAAATATTGATCTATTAATTAAGTAAGCAAATTAGTCAAACAGAGAGTATATTATTAGCTTGGTGTTTTATAAAATACGTTCTTGGATTTTCCATACCGCTAGTATTATACGCTCGAACCCTTCACAGTTCGCTGTCATAATTCATGTTAAATTAAAATATAGTAGCTGCACTTACCGTGAAAATTCCCCTATGTTGGAGAATACAAGAGAGACCTATGAGGTAAACTTCTCCATATATTTCAAGGAATTTGAAGAATTTGTGATATAGATAGTCGCCAGTTACAGAACCTAAATTTTGCACTGTAGTATTACGGGTAGATCTAGATTTCGGAAGCTTATTCTGCATCTCCAATAGCATTGCTGAAAAGCATGTCCGAATATTTACACGAACCATTGGGAAATAGGC
>JABXWE010045512.1:0-14054 GCA_014611495.1 Limonius californicus
AATTACAAATCAGTTGCAACTAAATACTTGTTCATTTTCACATTTTGTTGGGCCAAAATTTTTAACTACCTGAACTGTCACACAGTTTGACATACAGGTAAATGTCATTCAAAGCTCATTACAGCTGACTGCAGACGGAATAGCTTTTTTTCTAGGCTTGCTGCAATTGACTTTTTAAAAAATCACTTTGTAGATTACTCAAGTGTAACAACAATCGCAATAAGATCATTTACTTTTGCATCACCCTATATGTGCTGAAGATTTGGCAACAGTGCTATCCCATCATTTGACAGGATTTAGACACAGGCGCACATTTGCCACAGTAAACTGCAAGGTTAGGTTACAATGTACAATGGAGCACAAACGTTTTGGGGTAAAAATTGCGTCCATAAAAGAACTTAGATTATTTCAGCTAGCCCTTCAACACAAGCGATTAACGAAGACTTTTGTTGCAACTGCCAATGTGTCCTGCGAGGGAGAAAGCGTCGAAAAGACAGTCACTGCAAGTCGAAGAACACTTTCCATAGCACCGTGGGAACCCCCTATCAACAGATTTCAACTTCCGAAACAACTATTAGTACAAGTCGGCGAGAGAGGAATGATAGTCAGAATAAACGATATTTTCAATATTAAAATTGAATTTCATACAATGGAAGACCGCTCACGTTTTATAAGAGCTCTCGGAGATTTAGATCCCATGTAAGAATGGTTTAACAGTAGTTTTCGTTTTATGTTGTTTTATTCTTGCAATTCTAGGTCCAGCTCTAGTGGCTCTGACGACAGTTTCTCAAATCGCAACGACAAGAATGGAATAAATGGAGCAACAGGACGGAATCCTTAAAGAAGAAATTAACATGTTTTGTTATCAAAGTGATAATATGTATTTTTTTTATAATTATGTACAATAAATTTAATGTCTAAAAAAAATTTTAAGTGTTGTGCTGAACAGGCAAAATCCTTGATATATTTGCTTTATTAAATATACCTTTAAAAACAGGGCAAAATCCTTAAAAAAAGTGTTGTGTTTTGGAGGGGCCTTACTAGTAGTTGTCAAAATCATTAACAAAATTTTTTATCAATAAATGGAAACAACAATAAAACAACTGGTTAGCGATCTTAATTTATCAAAATTATTTAAACATTTTAATGACTCCAATGTTAAACAATACGTTATTGAAGAAATTCGTAAACGAAATTTAAATTGGATTAGAATAACAAAAAATTATAAATTATCTGAAGAATCTATAAGAGAGTTTCAAGATAAAGTTGATTGGTGCTATTTTTCAAGGAGGAAAAAATTATTGGAAGAGTTCATTAGAGAATTCAAAGATCAAGTGAGTAGGAATCTATATCATCGTTACAAAAGTTATCTGAAAATTTTATTAGAGAGTTTAAAGATAGAATTGATTGGAAAAATATTTCAGCGAATCAAAAACCATCAGAAAATTTTATAAGAGAATTTCAAGATAAAGTTAACTGGACAAAAACTTCTTGGGAGCAAAAATTATCTGAAAAGTTTATTAGAGAATTTAAGAGATTTGACTGGAACGGTATTTAAAAAAGACAGAAATTATCAGAAGGCTTTATTAGTGAATTTCAAAACAAAGTTCATTGGAGAAATATTTCATGGTCTCAAAAATTATCAGAAGACTTTATTAGAGAGTTCCAAGAGGAGGAAAAAATTATCGGAAGAGTTCATTAGAATTCAAACATCAAGTTGAGTGGGAATCTATATCATCGTTACAAAAGTTATCTGAAAATTTTATTAAAGAGTTTAAAGATAGAGTTGATTGGAAAAATATTTCAGTGAATCAAAAACTATCAGAAAATTTTATAAGAGAATTTCAAGATAAAGTTGACTGGACAGAAATTTCTTGGGAGCAAAAATTATCTGAAAAGTTTATTAGAGAATTTAAGAGATTTGACTGGAACGGTATTTAAAAAAGACAGAAATTATCAGAAGGCTTTATTAGAGAATTTCAAGACAAAACAGAATGGGAAGCCATTTCATTCTTAAAAAAATTATCCGAAAAGTTTATTAGAGAATTTCAAAACAAAGTTCATTGGAGAACCATTTCATGGTCTCAAAAATTATCAGAAGACTTTATTAGAGAGTTCCAAAATAAAGTTGATTGGAGATATATATCACTATATCAAAATAGGTATTATATTGATAGTGTCATAGATATTGCTAAGAATATTGATGTACCTAATGCTGAATGGAAAATTCGGACATTCAATAACGATGATACCAGTTCTTTTAGTAATTTTAAATTGCTTAACGTAGAAGAGTTAAAAGAAATAATTTTTCACATTAAAAGCAAAAGTAGCGCTGGCGAAATTTCTGTAGAATTCCTTAAGCAATCATTTGAACTGATCGGCGAGCCATTGCTGCATCTTGTTAATTCGTCCTTGCTTGAAGGGATAGTACCAAGTCAATTAAAAACTTCGACGATTATACCAATACAAAAAGTAAAAAGCACAATTAAATGTCTGGGGAAGTAGCAACACCAACTTGAGAGGCGAGTCTATTTTACAATTCAGGATGGTTCACAACCTAGACATCCTGAATAGGGGAAACAAACCTACCTTTGTAACAGGGCAAAGGCAGGCAGTAATTGATATAACATTGGGTACTTGTAATATAAGTAATCTTGTTAAAAATTGGCATGTTTCTGTTGAAGAGAGTTGCTCAGATCACAGATACATATGTATTGAAATATTAAACAATGGTAGCGCCATCTAGTATTCTAATTTTGTTTCATATATGTATGCATGTGTTTTTTTTTCAAGTCCAATGTTAATGGCTTTTGGTAAATGCAGTCAAAGGGTGTGTTCAACAAATAAACGATTTTATTTGTCTCCAGTTTATTTTCGTGTATTTTATGACATCCACTAGGCGGAACTCAAAATTCTTATAACAATATGCTTTGAAATCACCGGAATTGACCGCGTGGTAGAAAGTTATCAAAACCCCCGTAAAACGACTGGGAGTCATATAAGGAGGACCTTGACCTGGAAAATGCCGTGGTACAACTAAGAGACACGATCATCTCCACGTTCAAGGAAAACTGTACCCCAACGGTGAAGGTCTCCAATGGAAGAGTCCCCTGGTGGACCCAAGAACTCACCGTAATGAGGGGAAAAGTAAGAAAACTATTTAATAGGGCAAAGCGATCGGGCAACAGAATATAAATCATCCCTAACCGAGTATAACAAAGCACTAAGAAAGGCTAGAAGGGTATCATGGAGGAGGCACTGCGAGGAGATTGAAAAGACTCCCGAGTGTGCTAGACTCCATAAGATACTCTCTAAAGACTCCCATTGCTCAATAAGCAATCTAGTAAAAGATACTGGAGAATATACGAAAACCGGAAAGAAAACTATGACCGAACTATTTCGGGTACACTTTCCGGGGTCGGACCTAATGAATCAGGCACCGCTAGACTGGCAAAGCGAAGGACTAGACATCTCGAAATACAGAGCATCAAGGGTAGATTAGGTAACTGCCAGGATACCTTCAGGAAAATCAAATGGGCTATAAACTCATTTGAACCATACAAACCATCGGGAACGGAGAGATCATTCCAGCCATGCTGCAGAGGGGATCGGACCTCCTGCTCATAAGAGTCTGTAAGATTCTGAGAGCCAATATGGCTATGAAGTACCTCCCGAGAATATGGAGACTAACCAGGGTGGGTCTTTATACCCAAGACCGGTCGAGCTGACTATTCTCAGGCTAAGGCTTACAGGCCCATTAGTCTTATGTCATTTGTACATAAGACAATGGAAAAGTTGCTCGACAGGCATATTAGGGACGGTGTGCTGGTAACCAGTCCTCTACACCGCGAGCAGTTTGCATACAGAGCAGGTGTATCAACACAAACAGCACTTCACCACCTTGTTAGAAGGGCGGAAAAAGCGCTGGAAACTAAAGGGATTCTTCTAGGGACATTCTTGGACATAGAAGGAGCCTTTGACAATACATCATTCAACTCGATCTCAACAGTCATGAGAAATCTTGGTCTGGAGGAGACCTGCTGCAGGTGGATAGACTGCATGCTACGAGGGAGAGAGGTCTACACGTCGTTGTTGGACGAGACGCTGGCGGTCCGGGTGGCAGGGGGAAGGGGGAGTTCTCTCCCCCCTGCTATAGAACCTTGTCATGGACGGACTGCTGGTGAACCTTAGCAACGAAGGTTTCTCATCCCTTGGATACGCGGATGACTTGGTCATTCTAGTAGAAGGGAAATTTATAAACACGGTCAGGGAACGTATGCAAATGGCCCTGAACGTAGTAACCCGGTGGACAGAAAGGGAAGGCATGAAGGTCAGTCCCCAAAAGACCACCACAGTACCCTTTACGAGAAGGAGGAATCTAGGGGGATTATGTCCCCTCCTTCTTGCCTGTCAAGCAATCAATTTAACGGGAGAGGTAAAATACTTGGGGGTAATTCTGCACTCAAAGCTTACCTGGAACCAGCACATTGAGAAAGTTATAAGGAAAGCGGAGATTACCCTTGCGGTAGTCAGACGCACTTATAACAAATCGTGGGGTTTATGACCAAGCATGGCGCACTGGCTGTACACCAGAGTGGTCAGACCTGCGATAACTTATGCAGCCTTGGTGTGGTGGCCCAAGGTTAAGCACGAAACAGCAAAACTAAGAATAGGCAAGATTCAAAGGCTTGCCTGTCTAGGAATTACGGGGGCAATGAGAACTACGCCCACCGCTGCAATGGAAACTCTCCTTGACCTCCCCCCCCCTTCACCTGGTGATTAGGGGAGGGGCTAAGCTGGGACTATATAGATTGCAGAGTGTACAGTTCAATCTACGTGCAGATACTGAACACTCGATGTTAATTGACAGCACTGGAGGGCCCATGCTTGACATGAGAACGGACTATATGCCGTCAAAACACCTAACAGACACACTCTTTGAGGTCACAAATCAGAATATCTCATGGACCGGACTTTCCTCTTGGAAACCTAATCTGGTACACAGACGGCTCAAAAACCGAGACGGGAACATACACGGTGTAACGCCAAGGCAAAGTTACAGCTTCGCACTTGGCAGGTACACCTCCGTTTTTCAAACGGAAATATACGTGATTCTTGAATGTGCGCGGGAAAACAAAAGAAGGGCCTACGTGGGTAGGCGTATCTACATCCTATCGGACAGCCAGGCGGCCGTAAAAGCACTTTCAAGCTCCAAGGCATCATCCAGACTGGTCTGGGAATGCTACGAAGTACTGAACGACCTGGCAGGACAGAACACCGTGAGGCTGCTCTGGGTGCCGAGCCACTGTGGGATCGTAGGAAACGAAAAATCAGACGAACTCGCAAGGCAGGGTTCTGCAGGGCCGTTTTACGGGCCTGAACCTGCACTGGGAGTATCAAGATATGCAATCCGTAGCATAATCAGCGACTGGATTTGCAACCAGCACAAAACCTACTGGCTAGCCAGATCAGGGTTAACCCATAGCAAGGCATTCATTAAAGGACCTTGCAGACATAAAGCAATAGAACTGCTTAAGCTAAGCAGGACGCAGCTAAAAATCCTTACGGGCCTGCTAACAGGGCACATGACTGTCAAGGATCACCTGATTCTTCTTCTTAGGGTGCTTTATCTCTTACGAGACGTAGCGATCTTCTCTCCTATGCCTGTGTTGCGCGTTTAGAGTGCCACAGGCATAGAGGACCTACAGCTTAACGTGGGCTCCGAACCACGGAAAGTGTAAACACTTCTACTCCAGAGAAGATTTACTAGGCAGAATACCTCGCTGGTTTGCCATTGCCTTGCCAGGGAGAACGGCCGTTAAAAATCCGATGTTCCGGTACCGGGAATTGAACCCAGGACCTTCAGCGTAGAAGTCTAACGCGCTAACTTCTAGCCTACGGCCGCCTCACCTGATTAGGATCAAGAAATTTGATGGTGACCCCACATGCAGACTCTGCAATGAGGCACCAGAAACCGCAATGCACATCCTATGCAGCTGTAATGCGCTGGTTGGAAAAAGACAACGAATATTTGGGCAACCATACATGGAACCGGAGGACTTTGATACGCACCCTGTGAGTGGCAAATACCAGGGGGTACACAATAAGCCTTACTGGCTGAAGTGTCTCCGGAACCAAGGGTAGACGGACCCAGGGGGGGAAAAAAGCAATCATTTGAATTGATCGGCGAGCCATTGCTGTATCTTGTTAATTCGTCCCTGCTTGAAGGGATAGTACCAATTCAATTAAAAACTTCGACTATTATACCTATACAAAAAGTAAAAAGCACAATTAAATGTGAAGAATTTAGGCCCATTAATATGCTTCCCGCAGTAGAAAAATTTTTAGAAGTGGGGGTGTACAATCAATTAAATGAGTACCTTCAGGACAAACAAGTAATAGTTAAGGAACAGTCGGGTTTTAGGTGTAGACATAACTGTGAAACTGCAATAGAACTGGTTGTATCAAATTGGAAGAATTGCATTGATAAAGGAGAAATAGTTATTGCAGTTTTTCTTCATTTACGTAGAGCTTTTGAAACCGTAAATAGGAGTAAACTGATAGAAAAGCTACGGGGCTACAAGATTAAGGATAATGCACTGAACTGGTTTATAGATTATTTAAGTTGTAGATTTCAAAAAACTAAATGGGGCGAGTTCATGTCCGATGCTGACCAAGTGGAACTAGGTGTGCCTCAGGGGAGCGTATTGGGTCATCTTCTTTTTATTTTGTACTTAAATGATATAAGGCAGACAGGGAATAAGTTTAGCATGCAATTATTCGCCGACGATACGTTGATATATCGTAGGAAAAAATTATACAGAAATAGTGAACTTATTAAATGAGGAATTGAATGCTGTCAGTGACTGGTTAAACTATAATAAACTTAAATTAAATATCTTGAAAACGAAATTTATGATAATTGCAAGTAGACAAGCAGGAATTGTATTTAATAATCAAGGACATAGAATTAAAATAATGGGGGAAGAAATTGAGCGGGTTAATTGCATTAAATATCTGGGAATTAAAATTGATAATCGCCTCAACTTCAGGGAACATGCAGACTACATCGCAAAACAAATTTCGCAAAAAATTGGAGTATTACAAAGGGTTAATAACAGCATAACAAGGTTTGCTGCTATCAAAATATATAATAGTATTATACTTCCTCATTACATGTACTGTTCAACAATATTGTTCATGTTATGCAATGAAGATTTGAATAGGATGCAGAAACTGCAAAATAAAGCGATGAGGAAAATATTAAAAACGAACAGATATACAAAAATTCGACATGCTTCAAACATTGAACTGGCTAAATGTTCAGAACCTAATTAAACAGCAAGTATTAACATTTATTTATAAGATTAAAAATGGACTTGTTCCTAACTATCTAACCGAGAAGCTTGTATCGGTCTCAGCTATACATCTCACGAGACCCGCCAATGTACAGATGTATATTTAAGTGTTACATATAAAAAAGGTATACTATGAACTCTGTATTCTATTCAGGAGTAAGATTGTTTAATAGCTTACCAAGGGATGTACAGGATTCGCTCAACATCAAAGTTTTTAAAAACAAAATTAAACCTGTTCTTAAGGAAGATCAGTAATTAAGTAGGGGAGACTGGGGTACATTTGAACAAGGGGTACATTTGAACATTGGATTTTTAGCACAACCGGTTTACACTTTAATTTTCATAATTTTACTACAGATGGCAACACTGTTAAAGGCCATGTGTCAAGATTCAGCACTCACTTCAGACTTGATTCTACGACGCCAGAACAGGCTGACTCATATACGCTCTTAACGGTAAAATTTATTAAAGCTTTATTTTTTGTTGTAGTTTCTGATTTATAATATTTAAGTGAATCGGTGTAGTGCCATTTGAAATAGGTAAGTTTTAGCTTAGTATTAATGTACTTTTTTATACGTTTTTGATTTTTGGTCATATAGAAAAGGTTAGGTTAAGCAAATAACTTAGCCTGGGGCACATTTGAACAAAATGTATGGGGTACATTTGAACATGACAACATTGGCTTTTATAGGTATAATTTTGTGTAAAAATGTAAATGTAGGTAATCATTCGTAGATTTGATGTAAATTCGGATCTTTCAATTTAAATACTATACTGGAACACAATTTAAAAAAAAATTATTATTTTTGATGTGATCTTTCAGATTCAAAATGGTACGCAAATATTTGAAAAAAAGGGAAGAACCGGTGTACAATGAACAAGACGTGGAAGCTGCAATCAGAGCTGTGCGTGAGCAAAAAATGACTTTGAGGGAAGCGGCAGCACATTATGGCATGTCTCATACGGCTTTACATTACCGCCTTAAAAAAGTGAAGGTGAATAATGATGGCACTGTGTCCTCTTCTCTTACGCATAATTTTCATTCAAAATACTCAAGCCAACAAGTGTTTTCAAAGGAACAAGAATCAGCGTTAGTCGAATATGCCATAAATTCTTCAAAAATGTGCTACGGTCTTACCTACAAACAACTGAGAATCCTTGCCTATGATTATGCTAGACAATTAAAATTAAAAACGCCTGACAATTGGAAGAATAAAAAATTAGCCGGAGAAGATTGGCTGTACAGTTTCATGCGACGACACAGAAATCTTACCATTCGTAAGCCAGAAAATACTTCACTTTCTCGGATGACTTCATTTAACAAAACTAACGTGGAAGCGTTTTTTGATAACTACGAGAGAGCCCTTACATCCAAAACGTTTACAGCAGCAAAGATTTTTAATCTCGATGAGACTGGGGTTTCAACAGTTTTGCAAGCCCCCAATGTTGTAGCTTCACGAGGTGCTAAGCAAGTTGCCCAAGCGGTCTCTGCCGAAAACCGTCTATCACTTTGTGTATGATTATTAATGCTGTTGGAAATGCGCTGCCTCCTGTATTTATATATCCTCGTGCCAAAGCCAATAATGCGTTGGTTGAAAACGGTCCACCAGGAAGTCTGGTTTTGGCTAACAGCCCCGGCAATCACTGGCTGACACAAGTCCTTTTCTTGGACGTTCTTAAGCACATCGTTCGTCACACCAAGTGCACCCTAAATGACCCCATCCTAATGCTCATGGATAATCATGAGAGCCACTGCTCTCTTGAAGCCATCATATATGCTCGAGAAAATGGCATAACATTCGTCACTTTTCCGCCTCACTGTGCTCACAAACTTCAACCCCTTGATGTTGGGGTCTTAGGACCATTTAAAGCAAAAGTGAAAATAGCGCAAAATGACTGGTTAACCAGCAATCCTGGTAAAACTCTCAACATACATACCTTGCCGTCCTTGGTCAATATTGCATTTAATTCGTCATTCACAAGGTCAAACATTATTTCATCGTTTAGTCAAAAGTCCTGTGCCTACACCTGGATGCAGCAAAGACAGCAACACGACCTCAACAGGAACCGATACTGCTCATAAGTCTATGATAATGCTGTCACCACAGGATATTCGCCCATACCCAAAGGCTGGCCCTAGATCTGCTTCAGCAAAAGGTAGGAAGAAAGGGAAGTCGCGCATTTTAACCGAAACCCCTGAAAAAACAAGACTCGAGGAAGAAAGAATGGAGAGAGAAGCAAGGAAAAGAAAGCCTGCAAAAGTAAAACAACAAAAAATTGACAAAGCTAAGAAAAACATTTTCTGTGATGATGAGTCTGTTGAAACAAGCACTAGTTCCGATAGCCTCTCTGTCCATGACGAATCATCAGACGAAATGGAAACGTTTAGCGACTTAGAGAAATGCGAATTGGAAACCGGTAATTTCAAAATAAATGATTTTATTCTCGTATCATTTGCTACCAAAAAATCACGAATATTGTTTGTGGGCCGGATTGAAGAAATATTGGAAGAAGGTTTTAAAGTGAAATTTATGAGGAAGAAGGATGATACTTGGAAATTTTACTTCCCAGAAAAAGATGACATCAGTGTGATAGAAAAAGAAGATATCAGGTTAAAGCTTCCCACGCCTGACATATCTGGGGGTACTGCAAGAGCCGTATCTGTTTTATCTTTTGGTTTAAATTTTTCTAATTTTACGGATAAAATAATGTAAATTGATTAAACTATCCTATAATGTTCATATCTAAGAGGTTTAAGTAAAAATATAGTAAAATTAAACGATTTTTTACTTTGTTCAAACCTACCCCACACCTGTTCTACCCCGCCATGGGGGTACATTTGAACAAATGTAACCAGTTTGAAAAACAAAAAAATAGTTCATGTAGTACTTTAATTTTTTAAAACAAACTGTGAACTTTCAGTCCTTATTGGTAACCTAACATATGAAAAAAATAAAAACCAATCATTGTTTTCTCCAAATAACTAAATTTTGTTGAAATGTACCCCAGTCTCCCCTATTACTAGATATAAGTTAGATTGTAGGTTAGGTTAGTTTATTAATATGTATCTATGCTAAGTTGCTAGTTAATGTCTAAGTATAAGTGTTTCTTTTCTTCCCATTACCAATGTTACCATTTGTGCAATGTTACTATGTAGCTATTGAGCTAATAAAGCATATATTATTATTATTATTTATCAGGGGATTTTATAAGAGAATTTCAAAATAAAATTTCTTTCAATAATTTAAAGGTTTTAGATGAACTATTCAAACCATATCTATCAATTAATGATGATTGTCCCATTTGCATTAACACGTGTTCGTCATCCAGTTAAAACAAGATGTAATCATATATTTTGTAAAACTTGTTTAGGTAGATGGTTAGATGTAACTAATAATTGTCCAATATGGAAAAAACCATTACGATTAGAGAATCACCTCCCATTATGGTTTTAAAGTTTACCATCCATTTAAACCGGTTTGTTTCATATATTTTTCTCTTGGAAAAAAATTAGTATTTTCCATAAAATCTTTCTCCTTCAATAAACTTCTTTCTCTAAAATTTTTCCAGCTCTGAATAAACAAATTATTTGCTTATAAAATTTATAAGCGATTTTATATTCACCAGTCATTTCGGATATTTTCAAAGATTTATCAATTATCGTAAGTACTCCGGCTCCCAAACTTAATAAGCTCATGAGCGGTAACGCAAATCCAGAAAGGCTAGACGTACTACATATTAAATTTCCACAACTTAATCCCATTCCGAAAATTTTATAAAAATGAAAACTCTTTCTGTACACACATAATCGCTTTTCCAGATACATCTCCATTCACTTTTAACTTTTTTTTCTTCTTTCTTTTAATAGTTGAAGTAGTTGGTCCCATGCTTCATTTGTGATTTTTATTTCCACATTCAGCACAGATTGCTGAATAATATTCATGTCCACTTTTTCAATGTTTCAGTTTTACAGGACCTTTATTTTTTGTGTGTTTTTTACACGCAACACAATAGATTTCCTTCATTTATAATGGGATGAAACATTTAAAGAAATTTAAATTTACCATATCGACTGAGAGGAAATTAAATTTTTGATTCTAACACTCGTTACAAATTTTTACAAACTGTTCTTTGGAAATATTTGAAATGTAATTATCGTAAACGAATTTGATATATTTGGGAGGTAATTTGAAAATAAACATGAAATCCGCGTTTCCACGTATAAATTTAGGATCAATAGCTGAAATTGAGTGAACAATATGTTTGGTGGTGATGGTAAGGAATAATAAATTAATAACCACAAGCATCAACATGAGAATGTTAAATATAGTGACGTCTTTAAATGCATCAATCTACAGCACATGTATCAGATAGTCCGCATCGACATCGATATCATTTACATCGATTATGCTTACATCGAACACCTTAGCCTTCAAAGATTAAGCCGTTTTATAAGTTTAATCCGTCGTCCAACACGGGACTTATGGGAGGTATCTGGGTTAGAGTCGACATCACGAGATACTGTTACATTTTCACTTTCAAGGTTATACATTGAACTTACATCACTAAAAACATCATTTTCTAGTATTTCCCCATTACCATTATTAGATAGGTTTTCTACGCGAATGCTTTGTTCTTGTTGAATAGGATACAACTCTGGTTCCAATATAATGTCGCCATAATTGGACTTTGTGAAAGAGCGTTCATCTGACTTGAATTTCGTCTAACTATTCTGTTGTTACTTTCTTTCTGTAACCAATAGGATCTCGGTTCATGAGCTTTTCCTAACACTACAGCTTTATTCCACTGTCTATCTTTAGTGCTTTTTACTACTACTTTATCCCCCTTTTTATACTCTAGCAGAATCTTGCGGCTCTTTTTATCATAGTGCTTTTTCATCTTATCTTTTTGGTCACATAAAAGTTTGCATACATGGCTTTGCACTTTG
Source organism: Limonius californicus (assembly GCA_014611495.1). Lineage (NCBI taxonomy): Eukaryota > Metazoa > Arthropoda > Insecta > Coleoptera > Elateridae > Limonius > Limonius californicus. The sequence continues at coordinate 12,307 of JABXWE010045512.1, forward strand.
GGTTCTAGTTTACCATGTGTCATCGGCAATTGTGTTTTGAAAGTTCTACTCTGAAGGATTTGAGCAGGAGATGCATTTAGGTTAATGATAGGAGTGTTGTTATATTCCAACAGTAAATCCCTAAAATCACTTTTCGCTTTTACGCAAGATTTGTTTAGCGATACTAACAGCCTTTTCTGACAAACCATTGCTTTGATGGTGGTGTGGTGTGTATGTCTGAATTGTAATATCTTTATCTTTGTAATAATCTCTACATTTCATCAAGAGAAAGGGTAAATTATCAGCAATTAAGTGTTGTGGGTATAACCAAATTTTGTGAACACATTCTGCGTGGCATTTATAACACTATTCGATGTTTTGTTAGGTAATTGGCAGATATCGATCCAGTGCGAAAAATGGTCTACGAGTACTGAGTAAGACAATGAACCAAATTCTAAAATATCCATACCTACTTTGTTATACCTAAGAGTTGGTACAGAGTGGGGTAAAAGGGGTTCCTTAAAGTTACCAGGCATATATTTTTCACAAATTCTGCACTGTTTGATATAGGCTACGAGATCGGGCGTTAGATTTGGCCAAAAAAATAACTGTCTTGCTTTATGCAAACTTTTGTTGATCCGTAGGTGGCCCTTGTACAGAGTTCAAAAAGGAACTTGATTAAAGCAAGCCATGACTTTTTTTTCGTAGGTCGTAGATCAAAAATATCCTATCAACTGTCATGAATACGAACAAAAAAAATCATGGCTTGCTGTAATCAAGTTCTTTTTTGATCTCTCTGTATAATAATTTCATAATAAAAGATCTAAGATTCTGCGGTACAACTATTTTATCTCCCACAAAAATAAGCCCAGCTTCAACATATAAATCATTTTTTAGATTAAACTAGGGTTTATCGTTTACTGGAATTGCATTTAGCTTTGGCCAAACATTATAATAATAGTGGGAAATTCTGTTTAAAACTTCATCACCGGAGGTTTCCCTTCTAAATTCGGACTTCTTTACATCGGTCATTGGTAAATGTTTAGATACTGTGTGTACCATATCAAACATATCAGAATCAATTGTATTGGACTTTAAACTAGCTCTAGAAAGCATATCAGTGAAATGAATGTTTTTGCCTGGGACATAGTAGACATTAAGGTTATATTTTAACAATTTTAATCGTAAACGTTGTAGCCTCACTGACCCAATTTTGCAAATAGGTTTAGACATGATTGAAATTATTGGTTTATGGTCAGTCTGTACATCTACATTATGACGATAAATAAAATCATGAAATTTTTGAGTGTCAAAGTATATCGCTGGTAATTCCTTCTCGGTTTGGCTATAATTTATTTCGTGATCGTTCATTGTTCGAGATGCACAGGCCACCAATTTTAATGTTTTATTATGTTCTTGAGACATACAACAACCTAATCCATTTTTTGATGCATCACACTGTATTATGCTTTTTTTAGTTTGGTCAAAAGGTACTAAGGTAAAGGTACCAGTAATCGACACAGTACCTATTCTCGACACCCGAAATTTAATCTTACAAAACAAGAATTGCCGGCAACATTTCCGCATACTGCACGTACTGGCAACATCGTTCAACTCCCGCCATTACGCCGGCGCAGCCGTTCGATGATAGACGCGTGCATTACCGGAATATTCCATTGTGAAGAGAACACGTGCTATTTTGGTGGTTTTTGTGACTTGTGCTTCTCAGTTTGTTAAGAGGTAAGTTTACAAAAAATTTATTTCTATTT